>VCJI01002536.1:0-10647 GCA_024139395.1 Backusella morwellensis | reverse complement strand
TTTTTTTTTTTTTTTTTGTTAAACACATAATTTTTCAGGGGAAGTTGCTTTGTCGTTATTTTGATAATAAACAGCAAAAAATATAAACAAAGGCATATTTTGTTTTTGTTGTTGTCAATGAAGTCTGTGCATTCGTTTTTTGTTTTTGTTTTTATCGAATACGTTCAAGAGCTTAACTTTGTTTGCAATTCCATTTTGTTGAAGAGAAAAGGAGAGAGAGAGAGAGAGAGAAAAAATACCCCTTTATTCTGCTTTGTATAACCCTTTTTTGATTTGCAGGTACAGAAATCACGTAAAGGTCCAACTTTAAACTCATGTGGCTTCTCTCAATATCAGTAGATAAACACTATCAATAATATGTTTTCCCTACCTACTTACTCGTTCAGATCATATAGTGAATATTTTTGTACTATGATCAGCATGATATAATGTATGAGGTATGGTATTATTCTCTTACAGTCAATGACAATTTAATCATGTAAATTATAAAACATTCAACTCATTTAAGATAAATAAACTTGAGTCACATCATGTAGTCGTTATAACCAGTCTATGTATATGTACTTTAAGGTAAATTCTATTTGTTACTTTTTTTTGACAGAGGTTGATGTGTGAATCACAATCATAGATTACGCAAAAGTTTATATCTGATAACTACTAAGGCGAGATAATAATGCCAAGATGTATAATGGAGGAAATAGGTTATCGAAAGGCATTAGTAATTCTTAAGTCACCAAATAATCAACAGACAGTAAATGCATTTACTTGCATGTAAACAAAAATTCACTGATATTGTCATCTCATGCGTTTGCATGTATTTAGAGAAACATGGACTGTGCACATTGTCCAACATAAATTTAACTCAACCTCCTTATTTTGAAAGCTGTGGATATGTTACTGATATCTTCTTTTATTTTATAAATATATATCACTCTTTCTTTTTTTTTAAAAAAAATAGAAGAACAATAAAGATAAAACATTTTTATTTTCGATTTTGTTCTTTTTAAAACACTTGTTTCATATTTCGTATAGATTACGCTGGTGTGATCTTTTTTTTTTTGTGGTTATAGACAGTACTCGCATGATTTTCTTAAAAAAAGGAACGAGCATCTGCATCGTACACAGAAATTACTTTTCTTCATCTTGGTAACTACCGATAAGGAGAACGCATGTATTTTAGACACATTGTTATACAAAATGTGCTTCTAATATCACTGATAGAAGCGTTATATAAGTCAAAGTCAAAAAGAATGACAAACAATACATGATATCATCACAGCATCAGCAAGTACATCTACCATTCAGCAAAAAGAAAGTCTCGATCATTACATAATTACATGTTAACGAAACAGTTGAAATGCTAGAATTTTTTTGGAAGTAATTATATATCTCCTATTGTATAGAATCACATGTACACCACACCAACACAAAAAGCACTTTTTTCTTATCTCCTCGTCTTGGTGCTACTTTTTCAAAGCATTCAATGTTCAACCAAGAGCATAGACTAGCCTTGAGGTGCCTCAATAGATATAAAAATAGTATTGGTTCAAGTTTACCACATGCATGCTCTTTCTTATCACATTATCCAAAAAAGAAAAATATCCAAATCTAGTAAGCTCCAAAATATTAAGGATCTCCTTCCCCCTTTTTTCCCTCTTGTTTAATGTGTATGATGTGAACCGCATGGACCATTAGCTTTACTTTGTTTTATTCCGATTAGTAAAGTCCTTTAATTGGTTCCTCTAATTATAAAGACTTTTCTTACATCGCGTTATGCAATTTTGTGATAAATCGAAATCTGACATGATTTTTTTTATTATCATAGTAAATTTGGTTTCTCTCTCTTCATCTGTAATGCACATGATCAAACATTTGTTAATATATTTTTAATAAATATATATTTGATATAGAAAAGGTCGCATAATGCAAGTATAATACTTTATTTAACTCTGTTCATTATTCTAAATTGATTTTGAAAATATTATCAAAATTTCAATTATATTATGGGGGTATAATAAAGAAATAGCTCTGTGGATTTATTTAATTTATTTAATTTATTTATATTTTAGAATAAATGAGTGATTAAAAGATAAAGAAACTGCCTGGTTAAATATAGATGTAGTATGAATATAACTACATTCAATGTTCAATTGAAAATCTAAGAAATCGATATAAGAACTATAATAACTTTTTATACTATATTAATTATATATAGAATAGCGAACAAATCCATTGTCATAACAATATATAGCTAAATATATCAGTCCTTTTCTTTATAATTCGTATATGAATCAATATATGTTATTTAGCAACAATGATTCTATTTTTTTGTTATTTTTTTCTAGAATATCTAATAGTCTCGTATTCCTGGATAATGAAATACTACGCCACTTTTATTTAGCATCCCTTTTTTACCTACAGGTTCATTTATTAGATTCTATACAAATTATCAAAAATCTATCGTGTAATATTGAGAAGAATACACGCAATTAAATTCCTAAAGACAAACACAATGAGCATACGAACTTTACTATTAAAAGAGACTAGAGAAATAAATAGTATTCAATAAGAGTCTTCTATTTTTGAATTTCAATTTCAGGGATAGTAAAGGGGAGCCACTAAGAAGAGTCACGACCAATAAAATGAAAATATTAAAATAGCAAAGTATTCACAACAAAGAGATAAACTGCTTTAATAATATAAACATAGAAGAATGGGTATTAATAGAGTTAAGAAGGCTGACTATAGTTTTGTATATAGTTTCAAATACTATACGGTTCCAAAGTGTATACTTCTTCACAGTTCGCTATCATAGTTCGCTATTTTGGTATTATTTACTTAAATATTACTTTAATAAAAAATTAAGAAACTTATAATTTGGTTTTAAAACCATGTTTCTCCACGATTATTTTCGCAAAACCAGGAGTGACTGTCCAGTAGCGTGGTCCTGATGGGGTAGATCGACTTTCCAGCTTTTTAAAATACTTTTTATTTAAAGCGAGATTGTGTCGAACAGAATTCTAATGACATTATATCATATTAGCCTGTAGCCATATCTATAAAAAATTTCAGAGCGAAAAAAAAAAACTTTACCTGCCATCCTTTTTCACCAAGCTCATAGTACGGATACTTTTTTGAAAGTGACTCGTATATCTCTCTCAGAGTAAGACGATATTCTTTCGAGGAAATAATAGCAAACCCAATCAACATGGCATAACTGTAAGGTGGTTTTTCATGGAGACTAGCCTGATTTTTAAAAAGAGATTTCATTTTACGCGTTTGAGAAGTACGGAATTTAGTTGGATGCTGTTCAAAAGTATCCGTATTTTTAGGTGTTATGGCCATAGATTCCATTTTGAAACAGAGATCCATTGGTTTTGTCACCCTCCTGAATACTTGAATGTTTTTTTGTCCTGAAGAACTATCCATTTTTTCGTTTTGTTTTTGTTTTGTAGTCAAATACAAAGATCGAGTTGGATTGGGCCAAAAGGAAAGTTAACAAACCTTTTTTTTATATACTTTTAAGCTCACTTACACCAAGTGAATACAAGCATGGAAATAATGTACCGAACATTATTCTAAGCCAAGGTTACTCAACACTAGAATCATTACTTCTTTCTTTCTTTCTTTCTTTTTTTTCTTCAGTAAAGGTGATCTTTTTATCGTATGTATTTACACGTACGCTTGTACCTTAAACTGGGGGTATTTTTATTTAGAAAATCATCATATGATAACATAGTCTCTGACATCTTGACTAAATTATTTATTTTTTAATTTAAACAAAAACAAACACTTGGTGTAATTATGAAAAAGACACCAAGTTCCAGGCACCATTTTACACAAAGTGGCACAGTAGATCATCTGTTCGTTTCATCTTTTTTTAGCTAAAGAGAAAAAAAGGCTCGTTCGGTGGCACTGCACCTATTTGAAGTTCTCAAGTCAATTCAAGTAACACGTATACACATCACCTCGCCCCAGTTACTTGCGACTTTAGCAAGTGAAAAATACGGAAGAGTCTTTTTCTATTCCACTCCTTTTTTGGGAAAGAGAGTTATCGGAAAACCCAAAGTAGTAAAAATCTTATTTGATATATATTCGATCAAGCGCTTAAACAAAAAAGGAATTATTAAAAAAAAAGAAGGTTTAGAGAATATTTTCCTGTTTATTTTGCTAAATATAGGGTCCAAATTAACAGTGTGTATTATTTGTTTTGAAGATCAAATTCATCTTGTTAAAATAAACAAGTTCTCTTAAAAAAGCAATAGAAAGTTATGTTTTTATTATTCTTTACTTTTCCTCTCTTGTTGTGGGGTTGTCTCAAGAACAAAGAATAGATCAAGCTCGAATTAGGCTCCAAAAAAAGTAAAACGTTTCACTCATGTTGGACATAAAAAATACTTGTGCTCATGTTACCATGGTAACTATTTTGGTGTTCACACCGGCTCATCCGTCTTTTTTCTTTTATTTCTCTCTTGGTTTTATTATGAAGACAGACTGGTCACCATTTATGTCACTCCAATTCATTTTTGTTCTCACACTTGAGAGCACTTTAATATATACTTTTTTGCAAATGCCATCTTTTTAGATTGATAATGTTGCACCGCAGATGTTAGGACTTCTCTTATCTTCTCATTATCTTATTTATTTAATGACGATGGAGTAATATCGAAACTAATGACCTTTTTGGTTTTCCCTTTCCTTTTGGCAAAATGACGAATTACTTTTTAACGATCCAATTTTTCGGGACAATTTAAGTGAGTTTTTTAAGCACCGCTAAAGGGATTTAGCCGAGAGCCCGCATGGAACAAGTCCGAGACCCTGCTGAGGAAGTATCAGATTAGCAATATGTACACTTCATTATAACCTTTCTTTACCCCCATTTAACGAATTTAAATTTATAAATATGGATATACTCCATCATATTCTGTTTTTTAATAATAATATTTATAAAATAAATGCAATAAAAAATCAACCCAACAATGATAATAATACAAATGAATATCTAAAATAAACCAATCTTTGTCTTCCCCTCCTTCATTCTAGGAGCAATCAATTGACCAAGAAACTTGAATGCATCCGAATTGACATCTTTGATATCGAAAATATTAAACTGTTTTGGGTTCTTGGCTGTATCAATCACAACAAGTTCAAGCTTTTCTAAACTCAAATGTCCTTGCTCAACAAGTTGCTGTAAGCGACCGGGTGTACCGACACCCAAATGAACTGACTCCTTTTCCAGAAAATAAACTTGCTCTTCGATTTTGAAATGCTTTGCGAATAACTTTGCAATCTTTGCTGTTGACGCGAACTCTTTTAATGCTCTTCATGGATGAAATGAATAAGAAGTATATATATGCGTTAGTCAAAGGTCTCTCTTCCCCTCTTTTACGTCATTATCATCTATATTTACCGAACTAAATCAACAGCACGAATAGCAGAGTGTGTGACAATCAACGCAATGGGCTTTGCGCGTTCCGTGGGTGGTTTTGATAGAGCTTTGTGGCGTGCAACACCAAATTTGATGTAATTTGGCAATGCCTCCAGTGTATGTTCTTGTTTAAAGTTATTGTTATTCACAATAGCAGATTCGGGTAAAGATTGCTCCTCCAACTCGACACTGGATAAATTTGGTAACGCGATTTTTACTCGATCTTCCAGATACGCAGCTTGAACTGATGTCTCTTCTTGCCAGATATTCATTCCATCAAAGGGACTCTTCTGGGCCTATTCTTTCGTTAAAAACCATACTGCAAGACTCTTTTGCTTATTTACCTTTTTCTTCTTTGGGTGCTTCTTCTTTTTCTTTTTAGGCTCTTCTTCCGTAGCTTCCACTACTTTACGTTTTAAGGTGGGTGCCTCGTCGTCTTCGATCGCAGCTTCATTGTCGGAATAAATCTCTTCTTCTTGGAAATCGTCTTCAAAGTCATCAGCGGAAATGGGTTTTTTCTTTTCTTCAGCCATTTTATAACTTGTTACTGATCAACAAAATGTTTTTTTTTTTTAAAAAAAAACAGAAAAATGCATTTTTCCTTGTCTTTCTTTAGAGGGTGGCTTGGCTCATACTTAAACGGACTTTGATTTTTTTTATATCAGTTCTACAAACTCTGCAAGCACAGAGAGAAAGGCTGCTTGCTCTGTCGTACTTTTACAATGCACTACGAGTTAACTTCATTGGCTAAAACGACATCATCTTATTGAATTTCTGATACTTTCGTAAGCGACTAGGTACTAGGTGTATCCAAATTATCTCAATTCTTACTTTTTCCTCACATTGAAATCGTCCACTATACAATAGAGAGTATTGTAAGCGAAATTCTATTTCTCGTCAATTTGTAATTTTTTCTCATTTTCTTGAAAAAACAGTAAATGTATTTCCGTTATATTCAATCTGCAGAATAATATAATACTATTAGATTATTTTTTTGCAACAATAAAGCTGGAGTTTCTATATCATTTGTTTCATCTTGATCTCCGAGATGAGAAACAACTTCAGTGCCTGAGCCACTTATCCAATGAAATAACTGTACTGAACTTGAATTAAGTTTGAAAAGTGTCACCTCTTTTTTTTTTCCAATATAAAGTAAGCTGTCTTAGTTTTTCTTTTCTATATTTATATATTTTCTTCCACAATTCTTTTCAAATGAAGATTTTTACAGAAGAGGAAGTAGCAAAGCACAACACGGAAAAGTCATGCTGGGTTATCTTTAATGATAGAGTTTATGATATGACAAAGTTTGTACAAGATCATCCTGGAGGTGATGACATTTTGTTGGAGCATTCAGGCAAGGATATTACCGAGGTATTACAGGACAAAGACTTCCACGAACACTCGGAGGCATCTTATGAAATGATGGAAGATTATGTTATTGGGACAGTGCAAGGACGGGAATTGGGAGATCATCATATTAGACACTTGGAGGGCCAACGTGCTAGTTTGCATCGTCGCCGTGTTGGTCTTTTGGAAAAAGAGGTGGAATTCAAAACCTATACCAAGGAAGATTTTTTCCCTACTGAAACAGATGCCAGACTCGATGTTAAAAACCATCAGTTTCTTGACCTCAGTAAACCGCTGGTTCCTCAAATGATAAGGTTGAGGTTTACAAAGGAGCACTATTTGGAGCAAGTGCACAAACCCCGTTATCTTCCTCAGCCTGCACAATTCTTTGGTCATCCTTTGCTTGAACCACTTTCCAAGACTGTTTGGTGGGTTGTTCCAACTATCTGGTTGCCCTATGTCGCCTATAATCTTTTCAAATCATTTGGATTCGGGTATGCATATGCTACAGTGTTCTTCTTCTGCTTTGGTATCTTTATTTGGACATTTTTGGAGTATGGTCTCCATCGCTTCTTATTCCACTATGACGATCGTATGCCAGAGAATCAATTCATGTTCCTTTTGCACTTTGTTTTGCATGGTTTCCATCATTATTTACCAATGGATAGGTGGGTTGAATTTTCTTTATTTTTTCTGGAATATGCTGTGGGATATATCATGATGGCGCCACTTTTTTGTTTGCTTTTAATTTATGTAATTGTTTTTTGTAACACGTCTATTTTTTCTGCAGGATGCGGCTTGTTGTACCACCTACCTTATTTGTTGTCTTGGCCTATCCCTGGATTACTTTAGCACACTTCCTTTTCCCTTCATTCATGGCCTATGGTGTAGTCGCTGGTGGTATGTTTGGTTATATCTGTTACGACATGACACATTATTATGTTCATCACGCCAAGGTGATTCCTCTCCATTTTGCGGAAATGAAAAAATATCACTTGGCACACCATTACAAGGATTTTGAGGCAGGCTATGGTATCACTTCGAAGTTCTGGGACTATGTCTTTGGCACTGCTTTAACTTATCAGTAGAATTTTCTTATTCTCGCTTGTTAATTTACCCTCTTATTTTAGAAACTTCTTTTTGTCCATTCTATTGTTTTCTTTTATCTTTAACACACACACATACACATCCTAAAAAAAACATATTAGTAGCACATTCATATGTTTTTTTTTAATATCATTAATTTATCATACACTTGTCAAAATAAATAATATAACTTGCCTACTTATTGCGACGACTAACATGAAATTATCCGAGCCCTAATTTATAAGTCGAAAGTTGACTCAATCAATATTACAAGAATTAATCTGGTTAATAACGCCTTCATAAGCATATTAAATGTTTTAAAGTTATTTTTATTTTATTTCGTCTCAATTGATATTGGTTCAAACTTCCTTCCGTTTATTATGAATTTCTTGGTATCGCCAAAAACGATTCTAACTATGCTTGGCTTCAGATTCCTCACTCTGGCTCTTATAGGCTTGTAAGTTTTAATTTCATTTGCGGTTTCGACTTTAAGATATAGTATTGTACTGATCGTTTCATCTCGATACCAGTTGTCGACAGTGATATTAAACGTATTGAAATTGCAACCTTTCAAATTAATTATATTGTTGTGCGCCATTTCATTGATATCTGCCAAGCTGTCATATTTGAGTTCACAGGGTGACCAATGGCGAACAACAGTGCGGGATTTTTCAAAAATTAAAAGGGTCATATCCTTTAAATTGGGTAACGAGCTTCGAATAAAAGAGACACCCGAACGCATGAGTTTCCAGTTTTTTATTGATAGCTTTCATAAGTGTGGGTGATCTGTTCTTTTATACGTTTTAGCTATTGTTATTGCATTCTCTGATTGGTTTATAACTAGGTTTTCAAGGATAGGAAATAATGAGAGTAGTTGATCGATATGGCATTCTCAGTTTCCTTTTTCATTTTTTACTTGAATATACAAGTTGGTGACGTTTTATGTAGAATAAATTCTTTATTTCCTCATCCCACCATGTTGCTAATACCTAAAACCAAAGTTTTTAGAAAAGGTAAACCTTCAAGGTATTCAAATTGCTTTGGATTCATAATGACTTGAGCCGGAAACATGTAGTGACGATCGGGTGTCTCTTGGTAGGATCCAGGCCTTGTTCTATAATTATAAGACACCAATTCAGTAGGGTTTATTCCTGTGTCTTTTAATGTATCTATGGGATTATTGAATATACTTAAAACTATCTTTAGACTTTTTATTGTAGCTGGAAGGTTTGATATAAATCTGTCGTTCCTTTCAGTTTCAGAAACAATTTCATGAAAGTATGAAATTTCGTTATTAAATCCTAATAAGTAAATTAGTATTAAATTGGTATACTATGTAATGCTCGATATAAAACCCATACCACGAGTTCTGCTCTTTCATTGGCATAAAAGCTCTAGATGATTCAAATATATATTTTTTGTAGTAATGTAATCCAGAGCTGTATGGTTTCTAAAATAAACCTTTGGATAGCGATCCATTTTGAGAGATAACAAACGTGGTGCTGGTTTGATGGATGGTGGTATGTTGTAATTGAAGCTTGCTACAAATGAAACTGCAGAAAACTCGAGCGATTTTAGATATGGGCAAGCAGCATGTATATTTTCGAGAGTCTCCATATTAAGTACGACCTTATATAGTTTCAGGTGGATAAGCAAAGGTGCATTCTTTAAATGGTCGAATTCATGCAAGACTTCGGAGCCATAAGAAGAAGTAAGTGCAATGGATGTTGAATAGAGACATGAGAATATTTGATTTTCAAATAATTTTGGTAATAATCTCACGTTCAAACCAGCCGAATACTGTTGAAGCGTATCTTTCCAGATCGACATTGCTTTTAAAAACCCTGAGGTTGAGTTGTAGCCAGAATTATATGCACCATACGAAAGTTTATGAAGAGCGGGAAAAATAGCTGGAAGTTGGCTCAAAATTTCTTTGGATGTGCCGGAAAAAATTAAATAACGAGTTTAAGAACTGTATTGAGAATTATTTTTGAATAGATTAAGTGTTTTTTGGAGGGCATCTTCTCGCTCGAGTAGCCAAGCTTCTTCATATAAATATCGTTTTGAGACTAATGCTTTTAAGCAGTGGCATGATCTTGACAGATTAAGTCTACTTTCAAAGTCTGAAAATATGACTATATCGGTGAGGATTTCGTTAGGTAGTTGCGAGAGCATGTTGTATCTTTTTGATAACTATTACCAAATGCGAACCAATAAGAAGAGGGATAAAAGCGAAAATTATGATAAAATCAGTGGTATTGTCTAAAGCCTCAATCTAGAGAAATGGAGTTGAATGTGAAATGAATACAATCTAGTCACAGCCCCATGGCGCCTTCACGAGAAGAATAAAATCAATTGAAATAAGTTAGACCAACCTTATGGTTAACTCCAAGTGCAGTGTGTTCAACGAGTAACAAGTCTTTAATATAACCAAGCTCTTTTAACCAAATCTACTGATGTGTACCTTTTTTCATAGGTATTCGACACCTTTTTAGAAAAAATAAGCTTCAATTCGAAATATTCATTTTTATTGGCGTTGTTTCAAATTAATACAAACTATCATGCAAAAATAAGCATTTTTTAAATACCTACAATAGCGTGGCACTAAAATTGCCAGTGTCAGTTTGACAGAAATAACAACTTGTTGTAGTATATAATATTACCATGTACGTTTTATTACGCTTTATAGCTTATTTTATAGTAATATGGATTTTAAAATAGGGCCATCACTGTGAAAGCGAGGTTTTTTCAGGCAGGTTTGATTGATTCGTGTACTCTTAAATAAT
>VCJI01002535.1:98649-109353 GCA_024139395.1 Backusella morwellensis | reverse complement strand
GGAAAAAAAAAAAAAAAAAAGTAATATAAAAAAAAACAATCCAATAATACATTGTGCAACGCTGTACTCAATTACTTTTTTTTGCTTCTTTATTTATTTATAAAACTAAAATATTAAACAGAGATGATAATGATTTACTGAGCCTCTTCAGTGGCTTCAGTCTTTCTAGGATTAAAGCATTTTGGCATCTGATAAACTGGGACATCCTTCTTGTCAGATCCTTGTTCAAAATTGGGTGGCTTGGGAACGAGACCGAGAAGGTCAAACATCTTTTTGTCATCAGAGAATTCATTGTTGGGTGTAGTTAATAATTTATCACCAGTGAAGATGGAGTTGGCACCAGCCATAAAGCACATGGCCTGCTCTGGCACGCTGAAACGCACTCTACCGGCAGAGAGACGTACCATAGACTTGGGCATGATAATACGGGCGGTGGCAATCATACGAATCATTTCAAATACAGAGACGGGCTCCTGCTTTTCCAAGGGTGTACCCTTGACTGCCAAAAGTGCATTAACGGGCACACTTTCGGGATGCTGAGTCAATGTGGACAATGTATGCAATAAACCAACACGATCTTCCTCCTTTTCACCAAGACCAATAATACCACCAGAACAGACCGAGATACCTGCCTTTTGTGCATGGTCAATGGTTTGTAAACGCTCATCGTATGTACGGGTGGTGATGATCTTTGGGTAGAATTCACGAGAGGTATCGAGGTTATGGTTATAGGCAGTCAATCCAGCGTTTTTCAAAGCCTTTGCTTGATCTTCATTCAACATACCCAAAGTACAGCATACTTCCATACCCATAGAGCTTTTTTTATTTGAGAGAGAAATTAAAAAGTCAAAAATCCTGCCCAAAGAAAAATAACATGTGAAAGCACACTAAAACTCACCGAATTACTTTGACATGGTCCAAAATCTTGTTAAAGTTTGATTTGCGACCTGCAAGGTCTCTCCAGGCAGCTCCCATACAAAATCTAGAGAAAAAAAGGAAATTTTAAATTAGCGAGCCTAACCTTATTTTCCATATTATCTTTCTTTCCAGAGGAATCACTTACCTTGTACTACCAGCATCCTTTGCACGTTGAGCAGCATAGAGAATCTCATCGGAATCAAGGATCTTTTGAGCCTTGACATCAGTCTTGTATCGAGATGATTGGGGGCAATATTTACAATCCTCAGTACAGCCACCGGTCTTAATAGATAACAAAGTACACTGCTGAACTTCTCTAGCGTTGAAATTCTCACGGTGGACCTTGGCCTAAATCCCACAAAATCTTAATTTTAATAAAAAGAAAAATGGCTAGTTGTAAAAGAAAAAAAAAACTTACGCCATGGTATAATAAATCCATAAGAGGAGAATCATAAATGGATTGAATTTCTTCTCTACTCCAGTCATTTCTCATAGGACCTCCAGCATGAAGAGCAGCAGCTGATAAGGCCTCGGGTGTGGTCTTTTGAGTGACAGCAGCAAGTCTTGAAGGAAGAGAAGTGGTAAAATGTCTACGAGTAGCAGAGAGTGGTCTTACAGCCAACTTGAATGAAAACATTTTTGTTTATAAGAGTAGGGAGATATGGAAAGAGAGGATAAAGAAAAGAAACGCGTTATTTAAATAATTAAATAACGAAAAAAAAGAAAAAAAAAGATTTGGGGGAGGAGATCGGAGAAAGATAACAGATGCTTCAGAGGTCACAACGTGAAAAAACAATCTATTCATGCCCTGAAAGATTTCGGCCATTTAAAGGTGAGTCAGCTTCACTCTCTCAAAAATGAAACCTTCTTTTTTCTTTCCTCTCTAGACCTTTTTTTTTTTGCTTTTTTTTCCCTGAAGCGTAACTCTTTTTTCTCCTTTTTCTTTTTTTGCATAGAAATATATATACATATATATAATGCCTTCACCTTTTTTACCGACGCGTTCATTTCAAGCGTATCAAATTTTCGCGGCAAATACCAATGTAGGAAAAACCATATTCGCCACTGGTCTTTGTAGGGCTGCAGCCATCGTCGCTAAGGAGAAAAACCGCGATGTTGTTTATTTGAAACCCGTTCAAACAGGCTATCCAGTTGACAGTGATGAAAGGTTTGTGTGTTTTTTTTTCGAGAGAGAGAGGGAGTGAAATGTAGGTTTGCAAGGCAAAAAATGAATTAATGCATGCATATCTATTTTTCGGACTGTTTTTTTTTATGTGCGTGTTTAGACATGTCAGAACTTACAATAAAGAGTCATTGATATCCAATACACTCTACACATACCCAGATCCTGTTAGCCCTCACATTGCCACCACTAATGTAAGGAACAATAGGAAAATGATGGAAATTAAAAATTAACCAAATTTGACTTTTAAGCCTCCGAAAGATGAATTGGTGATGGCCCGAGTCAAAGAGCAAATGTTGAAGTATGTACGACAACAAAAAAAAAATGGTAGCTACTTTTTCCTGGAGACCGCTGGTGGAATTCACAGTCCTGTGATGTCAGGTAATGCTTAATCATCTTTTATTCATCCATTATAGTCGCGTATTTTTTTTTTTTTCACTTCAAAAAAATTTTTTGGGGAAAAAGATGTAAAAATAAAAAAATAAAAATTAACACTCCCTTTCTAGGTACACCCCAAGTGGATTTCTATAGACCGCTAAGATTACCCACACTATTAGTTGGAGATGGAAATTTAGGTGGTATTTCCACGACACTGACATCATATGAATCTCTTTATATGAGAGGCTATGATATACCCTCCATTTTACTTTTCAGCCATCCTACCTACAAGAACCATGTACTTATGAAGGAGCGTGTTGAGCATAATGGCGTCAAGGTGACAGCAGTGCCTCCTCCACCCGAGTTTATCAAGGACCCCGTGTTGGAACAGGCTTCAATGGAAAAGTACTATGCTCAGTTGGATGAATATTTAGTGCCTGTGATGAATGAGCTAGATATCAAACACCAGGAGCGATTTGATCGACTTGAAACTATGGCACAAAAATCACGAGATGTCTTTTGGTGGCCATTTACCCAGCATGGTCTAGTGGACGATGTTACTGTCATTGACTCGGCACATCAAGATTACTTTACTACATATAAAAAAGATGACACCGAGACCAAGCCCCAAGAGATGTTTGATAGTTGCGCTTCATGGTGGACACAGGGCCTTGGTCACGCCAATCCTGAACTCACACTCTCTGCTGCTCATGCCGCTGGTCGCTATGGTCATGTCATCTTCCCAGAGTCAACCAACGAGCCCGCTCTTTCTTTAGCCGAAAAGGTATTGGAAAAGGATACCTGGGCATCCCGGGTATACTTTTCGGATAATGGTTCCAGCGCCATGGAAATTGCATTAAAAATGGCCATGAGCGCTACAGCTAAGCACTATGATTTTAGCATCAAGGCACCCGTGGAAGTACTCGGTATTGATGGAAGTTATCATGGTGACACCATCGGTACTATGGATGCTTGCTCTCCTAATGTTTATAACGAACAGGTTCAATGGTATGAGCCCAAGGGTCATTGGCTTCAACCTCCATCTGTTCATATTAGTCAAGGTCGCGCTTACGTTCGTGTACCACGCGAGATTGCTCAATATCACCCAGACAAAACAACAAGCAAGGTCTATTATGACTCCATCGACAGCATCTACTCTATCGACACATCAAGTGATCGTGACAGTGTGTTGAGCAAGGTGTATGGCGATTACATTCGTGACGAGCTCAAGTCTCTCAAGGAACAAAAACGTCGTATTGGTGCATTGTTGATGGAGCCTATTCTTATGGGTGCTGGTGGTATGATCTTTGTGGATCCTCTCTTCCAGCGCACTTTGATTGATATCGTGAGAAACGAGGGCTCTGAATTATTATATGGTGTTGAAGACAAGCCTCAAATGAAAGACCAAACATGGAAAGGTGTCCCTGTTGTGTTTGATGAGGTGTTCACTGGTTGGTATAGATTAGGTCGAAGATCAGCATCTGAATTTTTGGGGGTGGTAAGTGAAAGTTACACAAAATAGAGTTATCTTATCTTTATAAAAAAACCCCAACAAAAGAAATTAATCTCATCTCAATTGTATTACTTTTTTAGAATCCAGATATTACTGCTTATGCAAAGATCTTGACAGGCGGTCTTTTGCCTTTGGCTCTCACTGTCACGAACGAGTCTATTTATGAAGTATTCCTTTCAAAGAATAAACCTGATTGTTTGTTACACGGACATTCATACACAGCCCACCCAATGGGCTGTTCAGTTGCCAAAACATCCATCGAGAGATTAGATGAAATTGCAGAGAAACCCGATGGTGCATGGTCTCCCTTCAAGAAGAGCTGGAAGGATAGCGGAATATGGTCCATGTGGTCTCCAGAGATGGTAAACAAGTTTTCACACTTGAAAAATGTGGAAAGTGTCATGTCAATGGGTTCCGTTTTGGCGGTAGAGCTGAAGGATGATCAGAATTCCGGCTATAGCTCCTCAGTTTCAAAATCTGTCATCAAGACGTTGCGACATGGTGCTTTCAAAAACGGTCTTGATGGTCAATCCGAGACTGGAGTTAATCTTTTTGCTCGTCCTTTGGGTAATGTCATCTACCTTATGACGTCTCAAATCACAACGCCTGAGCGTGTACGTCAGTGTGAAGAAGCACTTTGGGAAACCTTATCAAAATAGTTTAGTATCAACAATATGTACAATTATAAACCTGCTTAATAATAATAATAAATATAAATAGTATATTCAAAAAAGCTAATAAGTGAAATGATGTGCTAATTTATTTGAATTTCATTCTCTTGTTCATTCTTTTGAGTTATCTGAATGTTTCTGCAAGATGGTAATGATACAGATTGGATTTGATGTGATGAGTAGGACCCACTGATCTGATATCTGACTCGACATTGATAAAGCACGTGAGCAAACCCAATCTAAAGAAAAGAATCAGATTAAAAGTTATCTTGAGTTATGTTTTGCAATATACATTAACTACAAGATCGAGAATAGTGATAACAACATCCCATATGACAGACTCTTCCCAGACATTGTGACAAGGATAAGGAGGTGGTAAGTTTTCAATTACACAATCTAGATCGTCATTGCACTCTTTATCAATCATAACTTCGACTTCTCTCTGACAACCCGTAATGAATTCCTCTCTCCCAAGCGACAACAGCGTTAGATTGGTACAGGAATTAAAAAAGGTAAGTAGAATTAGGATATAAAATAGCCACCAACATATATTTAAACATCTGATCCGAGACTAATTGAATGTTAGTTGGATGAAGGGTTTTTTTTTCTTGAAAAAAATTATAAATTGGGTGGCATGAACAAAACCTTATAAACACTCCATGTTGAAATCACGCTCACTATTACCAGACAAATACTAAGGATACAAGAAGAATATATAATGGGTAGTAATGTGTCATCCATTGTTGCTACCAAACAAAAATAAGAAACTGAGTATAGCTTGTAATTAAAAAAAGACATTCATATCTATTGTGTTACCTACATGGCTGATTGTTATCAATAGCATCCCAAATTTGCCACAGTGCTCTTATCTAGTATGACTTTTAATGATTAATTGTGTGTCATTAATAAGCAAGAGGCGAGTGCTCCCCCCATGTTTTACCAAAAGTACACCAGTTAACATGGACGCCATTCGATCTGACCGGATTATAAATTTAAAGCAAAACAAGGGCTTCCGCTGCTGCACATCTTCCATCATCCTGATAAGTAGCTCGACTATTTGTTTTTCGAATAAATAAATCAAAAAGATAACATGGAAGAAAAGAAGATGCTTATGAAACCAACTCTTGATAAATAAAAATGATTGTTGTTGAAGAATGTCAAGAATACATTCCAACCAGACGAGAAAAGCATCACCAAAGTTTTTGGGAATAGTAGCATTGTCAAATCATTTAGCCGTGGTTGCTATCATTTAAAAGAAAGTACCGAAAATTGATAAGATCTTATCTAATTAAATTAAAAAAAGACATGGTGATTCCTGGTAAGATAAACATCAAATGAATTTTAGTATTTTAAAAATATTAACTAATCGATTCTATTTATAGTGTTTCAAAATAGTTAAAATTTGAATCTCATTCTTCGGTCATTTTTTCGAGAAAGAACCACTGTTATGTGATCATGATTTTTATAAAACACCATTTATTTATTTATTTATTTGTTATAGGTGATGGTGACCATAAGAAATTTTGAGGTAAAACAGGGATTGGGCATGAAGTGGTTGGAGAGAAGAAAGTGCGTCTAATTCAAGGTCATTTACCTGATCGTCGCGAGAAAATGTTGAGTTGAAGTCTGCTTGAGTTGCTATTGAGGATATCAGGTTGTTTGTGGGACGAGCAAAACCAAGACAAGCGCTTTTAAAATTATTCAGTCAATCGTGGAGATAGAAGGGGAGAGAAACTTAGATTGAATTCGAGCGAGTACACACAGACTCCAGAGGCGGCATAGCTTTTATGATACAAAAGTCATGTCATGATTTAATAAGCGCATGAATTAAAAATATTTGTCTATATAATTATTTATTTTATTAAATGTATGATTCACAAATGCACGGTCTTGGATGTATAAACTCTCGTATCTTTTTATCAATCCAAAACCTGCCAGTTTTATCTGATTTACATGCTTTCAAAAAGTCCAGTGAAAGCTGGTTGACCTTGTCCCTTCGTTGAGCCTTCTGCCATACATTCATCATTGCAGTGTACGTTACGGTATTAGGAGAGTGTCGTTTTGATTGCCGCATAAGATTGAATATCTGTTGTGCAGTATCTGGTATTTTATTCTTGCCACAAGTATGGATCAGAATAGTATAAGTGTAGGCGTTGGGTTCTGCGGAATTGGATAGCATATCGCGATGTATAGCAAGGGCGCCTTCAATGCCCACAGTGTCCGCTTGCATTTTCAACAGGATGGTATAGAGTGCTGCATCAGCCTTGATGCCTGCCATGGATGCTTGACTAGCTATCTGAAGGACTGCTTCGGACACATTTGGATGCTTTTTATATTGTGCCGATAAACACTTGAGGACGTTGGATAGGACTACTTGATTCGGCTGTATATCTTCGTCCACCATTGTTTGAAACCAACGAAGAACCCCTTTTATATCTCGCTTTTTGGAGGCCGACTCGATCAGTGCGTTGTAGGTATATACATTGGGTTTGACGTTGTGCTGCTGCATCTTGCTGTACAATTGATGGCACATCTTTGGGTTCCCTCCGTGAACCCGAATCATCTCTGTATATGCCGTCACGTCCGGCTTGATGCCCCATCTAATCATCGATTCAAATATATAATTCGCTCGCTCTGGCGAGGAGACTGCTCCTTGCTCGGCAAATATCTGCAACGCTGCATTAAAGGCGCGTGCTGTGGGTGCCTGCCTTGATTCCAGCAGCTGCTCAAACATCAGCAGTGCATCATGGTGACGCCCTTGCCTCCGATACGCATCCATCATATTGACGTACACCGATTCATTGACATCCAGGCCCTCCACATTCTTAACGGTGTCGACGATGTGTCTCGCCCGAGTCAGGTCGTTATTCGCAATCATCCTCCATACCAATTCATCCAGTGAATCTCCTCTAAACCGTAACTTCTTCTTTTTTAAGCCAGTAATGTAATCCAGAATCAACTGATCGGGCGACTGGTTCTTCTTGTAAGCATGGCAGATTTGCGCCACCCGTAACATATCCGCCGCCGATAAATAACACAGCCTTCCGCTGCCGCCTACCGTCTTTTTACCCGCGCCGTACAAGGCCACAATTTCCAATCTCTTTTTCAGCTGATTTTCGTTTATGCTTTCATCATCCATCAATAACAGCATCAGGTCCAAACAGGTGTTCCTTGTCAATTTCGATGCCGATTCGGGGTCCCGTTTGTGCAACTGAAAAAACACCTTCCACGCTGATTGTCTACAACCAAATCGAATCTCTCTTTTCAGCTTCTTGTAAGCAGGGAGTGGGATTTCCTGTACGCACGCTAAAAAGTCCTTTCGTGAGTCATGCTGAGTGTGATTATGCTGGACGTAATCTAACAATTGATCGAGTTGGTGCTGCCTCGTTTGTGCGCTCTTTCCAGAACCGCCCAGTTTTTTCGCAAAGTTCAACAAGGCGTAGAGTGAATAACAAATGGTAAGGGGTATGAGTTCGTCGTCTCTTGCTGCTATTGTAGAGAATAGTGCCCACGACTTGTCGGCATGGCGAGTGCGAATGGTATGGTCTAGATCAGAGATCTCTAGTCGATCTGCAAGGCTAAACACGCTGAGAGAGCCGTGGAGATTATGGGAGGTTTGATGTCTGGGCGTTTCGCAAAGAACAGCAGTTGACATGGTCATGACAGATCGTCTGTGAGGAGGCTTTCGAGGCTGGGGAAAGGCAGCAAGCAGAACTTGCACATGTGAATTCCACCTGTTCCGGGAACTGTTCCCCAGTTCAACATTGAGTAGTCTTGACACATCTCTGAGATGAGTCGCTGACTTGCGCATATCTTTGTTGTTTAATTCCGGGCAAAGTCAAACTATACAAACTTTGCTAGGCACAAAAAAAGAGAGACTGTTGTGACTACTCGATGACGCAGAAATTTCTTTTTTTTTGTCTGAGTTGCAAGTTGACGTTTTGTGCCACAGCTTTTTCAGAAGTTGGAAGCCATTGAGGGCTTTTTGGATCTTTTTATATACATACTTTTAGAATATTTAAAAAGTACTCGAGGATCTGAATTTACCATCATTAAAAAGAAGGGAGGGTTATGACCTTTCAAGTTCAACGATAGGTTTTTTATTGGTGTGTAATTACTTGTGTATATAATCAATACATTGATAATATCACTTGTTTAGCTCAAGTTTTATTATTTTATTAAACGTAAAGAGCATATTTGAATTGATAAAATGAGCGAAATCTTTGGATAGCAAAGACAAATTCTATTCATATAAGTCGAAATTGGATATTGAGACAAAATGTGTAATCGACAATATCATTACCACATGCGACACGAGTATTACTCAAGAACTCAAGCAATTGAATATACAGTTGTGTGGAATCAAGGATCAAGTGTTTATGTTTACATTCATATTTGTACTATCAGTCTCCCTCCTTCTGCAGAATTGTTTGGAAAAACTACGCTCGAATCGATAAAAAGCCTCATCATTTACAACAACTCTTGCACTAGTTGCTATGAAAAATGTACCGATACAAGAAATTGTTTTCTTAAAACTCGTAATAAAAACTAAAACTTTTTTATTAAGCAAAACCAAATTATAACTTGGACTTATAGATATCAACACCCCAGAAAGGACTAGGATCAAGAAGACGCTGTGCATTGAGTGTTTTTGTTAATGCATTCATATCCTCAAACTCCTTTGGACTAAGTTTAATAACATGGAAGTTGGAGATAATGCGAGAAGGAGTGACAGACTTTGGAATGACGGAACATCCGCGTTCTAAGCCCCACCCAATGAGGACTTGAGCTGGTGAAACGTTGTGGTTCTTTGCAATTTCAAGCTATAAAAGTATATCGTTAGCATACTGAGAGATTCTAATAAAATGCTCAAGTTTAATATACCACAACGGGCTCCTGCATCAAAGGAGAGTTGGTGCTTCCCAAGGGAGAATAAGCAGTAACTGGGGGAAATAATAATAATAATAATAATAATAATAATAATAATAATATGAATTAGATTGTCCCTTGTTCATTCTTTAATATTTTTCTCTTACCATGGACATTATTTTTAGCGCAGTAATCCAATAACTCGGGTTGGGCCAAATAAGGATGTAGTTCAACCTAGAACAAGTATACGACATAAACGTAAAAATGTGATGCTGATTGGTCATTTGTATATTTATTTGTATTTTACCTGGTTGACAGCAGGGATTACTTTACAGCTCTTCAAGATACGCTCGAGGTTGGGGATATTGAAGTTACTAACTCCAATGGCACGTGCCTTCCCCGTTTCTAATAGTTTTTCCATAGCCTTCATAATTTTGTATGGTGAGATTTTTCTTTCCTATTTAGGTAATTGAGCTTTGTCATTCTAAACTTACAGCATAAGTATCAACAAAGTCTACACTGTCTAGAGCTGTCTTTCCGTTAGCATCTCTAGGTACAGTTTTCTTTGAAGGCACAAAAGCAACTGGCCTGTTTTTAAATGGTAATAATAAGCAACAGAATATCAGACAAGTGAAGATAAAAATATGACTGTCCTTAAAATAAATGTACTTACCAATGCATAAGATAAAGGTCAACGTAATCTAATTGAAGATTACGAAGAGACTCTTCCAAAGCAGGTTGAACAAGCTCAGGTCTATGGCTCGTGTTCCATCTAATAGAAGGTCTTGAGTATGAAAATCATCAAAGGGTAATGGCGCATTAATGCTAGATATTTACAATTTAGTAGTGACAAAGAGCTGTTCACGAGGTAATCCACTGTCTTTGATTGCCTGTCCAACCTCCTTTTCGTTTCGGTCTATACAAACAATGGGTTTGATATTTCCTTTCTGGAATAGACAACACGAGATAAATACTTACAAACATAAGCGGTGTCAATGTGTCGGTACCTATTAAGTTTAATATAAATATTTTGACATCACGATATTTTTTTTAATAAATAAAAAAAATAGTTACCCGGCTTTAATGGCAGTTAAGACTGCATCATAAACTTCGTTTGGCTTGGATTGCCACGTGCCAAGTCCAAAAGCAGGCATATGCTTGCCATTATTTCT
>VCJI01002535.1:72443-83528 GCA_024139395.1 Backusella morwellensis | reverse complement strand
CTGTACTTTTTCTTTTTTTTTTTGTCTTCTTTTTCAAATGTTATAAAAAAAAGGGGGGGTGGAGGAGGCGAGGGGAAAAGCTTACGGAAAGCTTTTTTTGGTCTGCACACGGATTCCACAGAGAAGAGGTACAAGAGACCTGGAGCAATGCATCCCGCATAAAGAGAAGATGGGTAATAGAAGCGCGGTCCCGGAGATGAGAGCTTGCTTAAATTGAGTTATAAAAAAGGGAAGATATAGAAAAAGGTGCGATGAAAGATAGAAAAAAAAAGGGAAAAAAATACATAAAAAAATAAAAAGAAAACAAAAAAGAGGCCGGTGTTTCTTTTTTTTTGGGGAGATTTTTTTTTTTTAAATGTATCCTAGCAACAGCACAGAGCGGGAATACCAATAGTAAAAATTGGGAAGGAAGGAAGAAACGGTTTTGCCATCCTGCAAAAGAAGATGTTACCGGGAGTTACCACGAGGAGGTACGTTTCATAACCCCATTTAGAGACCTTGACCAGAGTAAGCAAGGCGGCGGGAAACACCTTCTTGACCAATTTGTGGGTGAGCTAGATGACAATGGATTGACAATAAAAAAAGAGAGTAGAGTAATGAAGAAGAAGCGCTAAAATGGATTTTCATGCAAGTATTTATAATTGTTTTAAAATAAGAGGTCATAAGCATAGAGCCTTTTCTGGGTTGGGTTATGTTGATTTTAAATTGCATCAAATGACACATTGTTTACATGGTGGGATGACTATTTTATTTTCTCTCTTTTTTTAAACTTTACAGTTGGTTTTGCTGATTTGAAATAAAGTACATTAGAGAACACCTCCTTGTTAATCATCAGTCCGGTTTATAATATACAATAATGATAAAGAGTAGAACACGCAATGTCCATTAATGAAGCATGAAAGTAGGCGTAAAAAAAAAATAAAAAAAAGGAAAATAAAAGACGCCCACTTTTTTCCATCTTGTTTTTTTTTCCCATGTGTAAATAATAATATCAACACTATCATTCCATTCTGTTTTTGTATTATGTGTGTTTCTCCTTAAAACGTACAACGCAAATATTTATGTAATATTAAATATATTTAATAATCATCTTTGTAATTGCTTATTTATGCCGAAAATCCAATTGAGAATGGAGCTTAAAATTGGATACGATGATGCTGATGGTGATTGTACATGTAATAAAAGTATATATATATATATACATTCAATACCAAAAAGAGGGGAAAATGTATAGTATATGTGCGTGTGTGTACTAAATAATAAATAAATAATAATGGGAATATTCATGCATCTCGCTGCTCGTTTTCTTTACGGTTTAATTTCTCAGCAAAGGTAACCTCCACCAGCTTTTTTGTAAACGCATCAAACATGGGAATGTTCTCTCTTGCATTGTCCAGATCCCTTTCAGGATGCTGTGAGCGATCGATGGACTCAACAAGCTGTCTGATATGCGGATCCTTTAGAAAGTCACGGACTTGATCGGAATAAGCTAGTTTCTGTAAATCATCAGCTGTTAGTCGGCTAGGCTCATCGTCTTCTGGGTCTCCTAATTGGACTAGTTCTTTCCGTGTCGTTTCTATATAATAAAATGTCCTTTTAGTATATTGCTTGTGTGGGAATATATCTTGTCCCAAACCTGGTTCTTTGACATCTTGGGTAAGTTCACATGGCGTCTCTATAATTTATTTAATATATTAGCTTAGCATACTGCCGTCTCCATGGTGATGGTAAATAAATAAATAAACAATAGATAAAATGTTACCTTTGTGCTTTTTGAAGCAAACAAGTGAACAGCTTTATTGTGTTAAGAGAGCAAGTCAGTAGTCTTTCTTGAAAACATTTATTTACTATTTAAAAAAAACACAACACTTTACTAAGGTGTACGACAAGCTGGACACTTGTATTTTGACTGAGCCTCTTCGCATATAGTACAAACTGCCATTTCGTTCTAAATGAGAAAACAAGATTAAGCAAATGAAGAGTAAAGCGGGAAAAAACAAATGCTTTTTTTTTTTTTTTGAAAATGTCGTTCATGTCTTACAAGCCACGCGAGGGAGACTCAAAATATATTTAATGGATAAAATGTGTGTGTGTTTGTCTCTTTTATAACCATAATCAACATGAGTTTATTACGTCGTTTTAAAGCAACAGACTTGTTTGAGTTCAACAACATGTAAATATGAGCAAAATTGAGATGAAACCAAAAAAACTAAACCCGTCTATTCTATAGTAACCTTGACCCTTTGACTGAAAATGTAAGAACAAACACGACCCTCCACAATAACAACTCATCTGTTTTTGGTTCATAGTACAACATTTCATTCTATCTCCAATATCTTGCTCGCTGGCCTGATCTTTTTAGTGTTCAAGTCTCGCCTCACAACAGCTTGATGGGCTACGGTAAAATGTGTGAAAACTTATTTTACATGGTTAACTAACATTTTCTAAAAAGTGATGGGTAAAACCGAGGGCACACAAAAGAACTGGCACGGTCACGTCACTGCCATTACAGTTGCGCCTGAATATCGTCGTTTGGGTCTTGCCGATGGCATGATGAATCTACTTGAACAAGTGTCTGAAAAGGCGTAAGAGAGACAAACAAATGTGCTGATATCAAAAACACCAACATTTTGAGTTTAGATACGATTGCTGGTTTGTGGATCTTTATGTAAGAATGTCCAATGCAGTGGCAGTGGATATGTATCGTAAATTTGGATACTCGGTATACCGAAGGGTGAGGAATTACTATTCAGGACAGACGAATGAAGATGCTTATGGTATGGAATAACACAACAAAAAAAAAAGGGGGGGCCTCATTTCATGACACTTTTCCTTTCTTAGATATGCGAAAACCTTTGGTGCGAGATGTAAAGAAGGAGACGGTGCGAGAGAATGGTGAAAAAGTAATGATCAATCCAGAGGAATTGGATTCTTGGAGATAGAAAAATAAAGTTGGTCTCTTTTTATTTAAAAAATCTTGAATGTATCTGATAATCGCTTTGACGATGGTTTGGATGCTGCTACAGCAGTGGCATCATCTGGATGTCGCATCATTAACAGCCCTCCGGCTGCCTCGCCTGCATGGGTTTTTCTTGTGTTGCTTTTCGCTCTTCCATCAATGGTCAAGTTGTCCTGCTGCACCCGATAGGATTCATGCGACCCTGTCCGCACACGCACCTGCTGGGCAATCTTGACCACTTTACGGCTTGATTTGTTTTCATCATCATCCGGTGTAATGAGTCCAATATAGTCTCCTTGGGAACGTGTATGACGCTGTCGATAGCCTTCCGAGGGTGGTTTTTTGGAATACTCTCGCGAATGCCTCTTATTATCATACTTGGACGTGGGCGTTTGCCCTTCCAGTTTTTGTGCAACGGCTTGGATTTGGCCAGGTGGATTGGCGTATCCCATGGATTGGGTTCTTCTTCTCATTTTGCTTTTACCATGGTTTCCTAAGTGATGTATATATAAGCATCTCCTTTGAGTATGAGTGATATGTGATGAAATGAGATGGGCTTACCTTTTTCTGCTTGAATTGCAGGACTGTGTGCGATGATTTGACTATCAGGCTGGAAGGGTCCTGTAAATGGCTTTTGAGTAATAAAAGGATGCTGAAGTGCCTGTTGCGGTGTCCATCTTTTAAGTGGGCTTAGCTCTAAAACTCCTTTCAAGAAATCTAAAAGACACAATCGATCTTGTTTTTCTATGTATGTATATAGAAATCAATAACACCTTCCTTTTATTTCACATCACGTTATATATATATATATACCTTTTTTCATCTCCTCTTGTTCTTTCAAGGCATGGATTCCACCTACTCTCCTTCTTTCCATCTCCTCACTTGAAAGTATCGGCCTGCCCTTATTGAACGTTAGAATCAGGTCGTCCAAGTTGGTATATTGAAAATATCTTTTCCCTGGCAATTCATTTTTGTTTTGTTCGCTTCCATATTGCTCTCTACTCTTCATTTCATACTCAAATTGATCGGGTTCTATTGAAGGTCGCTTATTAAAGTAAAGTACAGTATGTCTACCTCTACTAAGCATATCCTTTGGAGGGAGACTATAGATACATCTTTTTTTTTTAGTATTTGATTTTGAATCCGCCTGTTATAATCTACTCTACCCAAGCATTTCTACAATCTTTGAAATCTGATTGTATTCTGAAATACCAGGAAAGATAGGAATACCCAAAAACAATTCGGCAACAATGCAACCAAACGACCACATGTCAATGGCTCCAGTATATCTTAAACCAAGCAGTACTTCTGGGGATCTATAAAATCTAGATTGGATATATGTATACATGCGATTGGCTTCATGACAGGCTGACCCGAAATCGATCACTTTGATCGTATGTGATTTTTCACTATATATAAAAAATAAAAGTGAACACCATATAATCAAAAAAAAAATGATGGACTCTTTCTTTACCTGACAAGTAAAATGTTTTCAGGTTTCAAATCGCAATGAATAATCTTTGCTTCTTTCAATAAACACAATGTATCCAGTATCTGCACCGCAAACGATCTCACCTTTTCAGGTGGAAACCCTTTAAACCGATTATGACCAATCAAATCATACAGATTATAGGATAGGAGCTCAAACACAAGACACATGTGGTTTTTATGACTAAAGATGTAGTGCAATCGTAATATATGATGCTTATCATCTGGATCTAATTGTCTATTAAGCTATATACACTAAAAGATGAACAATATGCCTTGGTGGGGGGAGAGTTTTATATATATGCCTTACCTTTTTTAATATTTCAATCTCCATACAACTCTGTGTCTTGTATGTACTTTTATTTTTGATGACCTTGACCGAATACAATGTACCTGTTGAAATCCGCTCACATTTTACCACCTGACCAAAAGTGCCCTGTCCCAAAATATCAATCACTCGGTACTGGTGCTGTGGCTCGTGTCCAAGAATCTCGTTTACGCGAAGTATATAATCGTAATTTTCGTTATCATAATCGTTGACAACGGCCCGACTTGGTTTGGTCAGGATACGTTTGGGGTTGTTTTCGGCTGTGTATCGAAACTCGGGTTTTGAACAAAAGGTTTGTTTAAGATGGATCGTGACAGCTGCTAATAAATTCTTCTACAAGGAATTAAAAAGGGGAAGTGTATATGTGGCCTTTTTTTTAACCATCTTTACCTCTTTTTTTCTTTTTCGATTTTCAAGTCGCTCGATGGTCTTCAATCTTTCGTTACGATTACTAAATGATGCCTTTTGAAACCCTCCAGCTCGTCTCGTAGGCCATTGATAACCTAGATCTAGGCGGGGTCCGATTTCGGTGCTGTAATAAGGCGAGTCCATCTGTTTCTTGCTATTGATATTCTTTAGTAATGATTCGGGCTCGGAATCCGAGTCTGAATCGTCATAAATGGCTATTAGAAAAAAGAGAGGATAAATAGGGGAGATCACTATTTATATATGCATTTTTTTTTTAATTTTTTTTTTTTACAAGTTGTTTTTCTTAAAGACGATGAATCTGTAAAAGGTGTTGGTTTCTTGTTTAAATCCGTATCGAAACCTGAAATACCCATCAAGTTTGCTTTGTATGTACTTCTTTCCGAGTGGTTCATTTTTGTTGTTTATAAAAAAAAAAAGGGGGAGGAGAAAGGAAAAGGGAAAAAAAGAAACAAAAACAAACATATCAATCTTAAAATAAATTTGTTTTTTGGGAATTATTATGTTCTTTTGTTTATTATTTATTTATTTATTTTGCTGTACATTGTTAAAGGGCACCTCTAGTCCTTTTTCTTCTCATCTTTTTCACGAACGGTATTATCACCAAGGTCTTTACCTTCTTCATGCCGAAAGGTAAAAAGCATATCCGCAGGAGCACTATGATTACCAGACCCCTCTTGCAATACAGGGCGATGATGAGAAAGAATAGCAGAAGCACGGCGGTCGGGGTGGTGATAGTAGGTCCCGTGAATGTTTTTAGGTAGCAATGCCTCCGTCGATGGCTTCTCTCCAAGTAAAACACTTGAATTATCCTCTCCTGCTGCTCCTCCTCCACCTCCCTCCTCCATCGTACTCATTGTATCATTGCTATGATGATGTAACGCTTTGAGCCATATGCTTCTTGATGATGTGTTCTTTTGTGCAAGCGAAGCAGCAAGATGTTGAGCGGTTTTTTGTGCGGCTGCTTTCCGTGCTTCATCTGTAGATTCTCTTCTTTGGGTGCCTTTATCTGATTCCATCTTTCGAAGAATTTCAGCCAGCTGCTGTGCTACTCTACCGCCGTTTGGAAGATGATTCAGGTGGTGTTGGTGACTAGGATGAGCTGCAGGCGCTTCGTTGTCATCGACTTTCTTTACGGGTAGCCAAAGCTGAGGCAAAATACCAACAAGGAGCGGATTGCCATATTTTTTCAATCCGGTATCCAGCAATCCTGGGTTCAATTGCATTGGTGGCTGTCGATAATCAGTTCGGTGATCCGGTGTGGCTTCATAGTCATCCTCATCCAATACCAAACGTGAATGACGTGGTCGCACAAGCTCTTCACTCTCTGGTTCGTTATTCGTTTCAGGTTTAAGCTGGATGGCTGAAAGAGCAGCCTTCTTCCATTTGCTTCTCACCTCAGCCTTTTGCTCTTGCTTTTTAGCGTTGCAGTTTCCTTCCTCATCTGAAGAGGCGTCATCTTCACCATCAGATATATCCCCAGGATCTTCCTTCTTTTCTCGAAGTAATTGCATAGGTAAATGTCGCCCATTTTCTTCAAATGCCAAACTCAAGACGTATTTGAAAATGCAGGTAATCACCATAAGTGGGATGGTCAAGATACTAAGCAGGTAAAAGCTCTTGAGCGCAAATAAACCACACATGGTCAGTTGGAACAATAGTAACCCAAAAACAACACGTGGCACGACCATTCTCCATAATTTACCCGCCACTTCATAAGGGCGAAAATAGACTACAAATATATGGGGTGTGTCAATAAAATAAGTTCAAAACAATAACAATCAGCTTACCATATAAGAATTGATATTTGAATACAATGTACGTCATACAGAAATAAACTGTACCAAACAATAGGATCAGTGGTGAAATCACAGAATATTCAAGCACGATAATAAAAATAAGCAAGGGCAAAGAATAGTTTATGCCATAATTAAATGTCCACGGGGCCCTATTCTCAGCATAATCACGCGGTGTTTTGCATAGCATACTATAGAATCCTCGAATAATAAGTGCACCAAGTAAAAGTAAATTCAATGGCATCCTAAATGAAAAGAGTATTTAATAAAAAAGTAAAAAAAAAAATACTTGTTATGATGTCACCTTACATTAAAATGCCTTGTAAAATGGTATAGTTGATAAAAAAGGGTGAAATCTAAAAGGAAATAATGATTTTATATATATACAAGTTAACTATATATTTAAATATAGATGGTTCTTACCGTGGTTAAGGATTTCGCAAGTTTAGTGGCAATAGATGACGGATCTTGCGCAACATCAAGCATAATTGCTCTGATGCTTGTACCAGCAAGCGTAAACACAACCAAGTTAAAAAACACCAAAAAGAAAAAGTATCTATAACAAATCAAGTTTAGTAAAGATATATATTTAAAAAAAAAGCTTATTTTTTTTTTCGCACAGTCTCCACTTACTTGCTAAGTGTAGATTCGGCAATGGCACTGCGTGATCGTAATCCTTGGAAATAACCAAGGGCTTATAACAAGTTGGTTAGTTTTTCTGTAAATATATGACTTGTATAAAAGCATTTACCATCAAATATCATGGGTAAAATGGACGTCACAACGTTGATAAGAATGGTAGGAATAAAGGTACTGATAATGTTATTTAACAATGTATTGTCCTCGATCTGTGCCGCAACGGTAGGTGATATTTTATGAATCATATCAATGCTCATCAATGAAGAAAGGAAGACGACAGGTACAAACCAAAGCAGGACCAGGCCGATCGTAATAGCCCAAATGATAACTTCACGAATGATACGCTCACGTCCACGAATGGAAACGCTGTGCCATAAGACATCTCGAGGTTCATTTGCCATGGATGTGCGACAGGCGAAAGGTTGTGGGTTGATGGCGATTTGAGAGGCAATGATCTGGAATTTTTTTTTTAAAAATCTATGTCAATATATCATCTCTCTCCATATATAAGTTTATATAACACCCTACCGCGCTACTCATATGTTCAAAAGTAATAAAAGCCACACTGGTCATTTCATACAAAGGAGAGCTTCGTCTTTCCACCACCGTTTTATCGAGATCGTCAAAAAGCTTTGTATAATATTCGATGGCGTCGACCTTCTTTCCAAATATACCCCATAACCCCGTTCGCACCTGCGGTCGATGCGATTCCTTTGTGCCTATCATTGCATTAGGTTCAACTAGGCCCTTGAAGAATGTGGTGTTGAGAAATGTCTTCTTTTTTTTATTCTTTCTAAACTTTTCTCTTAAATCTTCTTCTTCTTCTTCCTCACTGCTGCTACTTGTGTTGGCTTCTTCCGCTCTTTTGTCCGCCGCTTCCAATACCCGCCTATACATTTTAACATCATCCAAGATCCTGTCCGGGTCATATCCAGGGATGGTACACGGGTTCTTCCAAAAGGTTGCATAAGCACGCTCCAACTTTAAGAGTGCATCCGCACGTTTCTTGATCAGATTATTAAGACCATGGACGGTTCGTACGACGTAACAGCTTTCCACAGAACCTATTTCCAATCTCTCGTAGTACTCTGCCAAACTCTGATCGTTTCGGAGTTCTTCTGGAATTCCCGTAATAATGATCGATCTTGATGCCATTGTCTTGGAAAGGCGTAAAAGGTATTGCGCGCGTAAATAAATATAGGTGTTGTAACTTTGCTTTAGGAAATAAAATACAATTAGGGTAAAAATATACATCAACACAAGATAGGCTATGAGTCGGTTGCTTCCATTTTGTATCACCGTAATAGAGAGTCGGTCCAGGGATTTTTCGTTCTCTAAAAACGAATCATCAGACGTCATACTGATGGGAATTAAAATGATGATCCCCATAATTGAACAGAGACCAAATATTTTGATACACATTTCAATGAATTGAAGCATCTAAATAAAAATAAAAAGAAACTTGAGCTTTCTTGTTACGTCCAAAAGCTTATGTAAATGGTTTATCTTACCAAAACTGCATCCAATCCTACATTGTGAAGCATCTCATCTTTACTTATTTTAATCAATGGAATGATCCAACCAAAGAGCGAATCAGGTAATACTGGTGGTTTATGTCTATAAAGTTTTTTATACTTGTTTATTTATACTTTTTTTTTCTCCCATCATGGAAATATCCCGATTCGACAAAAAGTTACCTCTTCATATTTGTTCTTGGTGCAAAGATCACAGGTAATCTTGTTCGTAAGAAGCAAAAGGCGAGAAAAAGAGCTAATCCACCAACAATACAAATTGTAAACTGGGTACCTAATGCACTTTGATTTTGGGCACTTCCAACGATCAGATCACTTCCACCGCTTCCCAGATCAATGGTGGGAAGTAATCCATGATGTGTTGTTGTTGTTATTGTTGAAGTAGGAGAGGGGGTAGTGGATGTAGGAACAGATGATGATGGTAGTGTCGATGATGAGGTCGATGATGATAGGATCGATGATGCGTTGGCAGAAATCGATGCTGTACTGCTTATCGTGCTGCTAATCAAACTCGCATCTACTGATGGAGTAGCCATTAGAAATAAAAATACAGAATAAAAAAGAAATTATTATTTTTTTTAATTAAAAAGTAAAAGTACAAGAAAAAGAGATGTTGCTTATGGAATTACGTTTATTTTAGATATAAAACGAACCTTAATCATTTATAAAAAAATGTACTTTTTTTTTTCTGAGTTTATTTTTCGCTTCAACCAATTAATAAAGCCTTACTTCATCATCTAAATAAAGTCAATTGCTTTTTCCAGAAAATATTTAGCCCACCCCCCTTTTTATACGCTAATTTATCCCACACACATTTCACATGTATATATAAAGCAAAGGTTTGTTTATAAACGAAACTTGATTGATCACCTTTTTCAAAAGCCATTTTTTTTCTTGTATAATTTATTTCTCATATTTTTCATAATTATACACGCGATAACATCTTTTATGACATCATTAGTATCTGCTCTCCTTTCAACTTTAAAATCTATCGCTTAAGATCTACTATCAAAATATATATATTAATTAGTATTTATCCCTTTGTTTTTATTAATCACGATGGCTGGATTGTTTATTTGGATATGTTTGGAAGCATAGAGGCTCACATCACCGATGGAAATATGTGGCGGTAAGCTTTAAAAAAAAAACGAATATCACTGCTTTGGTTTTAAAGGTAGAAAAATACAACCCAGTATTGTTATTATCCCATCACTTTTATTGGCTATCTTTTTAACATTGACATGTGTATTTAGTTAACTAATGACCATGGCTCCAAATATCAGTTCTCTATTAGCCAATTCGGTTTACTGTGGTGGTTTTTTATTACTCGATTCTACTTTTGTTCAGGATTATAAACTAAAACTAAATGACTTTGACAAAGAGAAAGTCAAGAAATATTATAAATGTTTTACATTCACCAAGATTAAAAATATATGTTTCTACGGCTGTAACAAACAGTGATGTCTTGAGGCGTTATACTTAAAAAAAAAAGTATGGTAATGGGGCTGGTTTTCACTCTCCACAGTAAGTGTGATTTATAGTTAATGTAATATCTATAATGCGAACTTGCCTTCTTGCGTAAAATAAATAAAAAAAATGCTAGGGCACTAGAAACAAAGCACTGATCAAAAATTGGACCCTTCAAGACTCTTAGATCTTGTTTAGGTGAGGTCTTATGAGTAGTAGTAGCTGAAGATGACAAAAAAGAAATCAGATAGGACTTCAGAAATAGAAAGGTATATACAGTCCTATAATGCAATTATTATTAATAAGCCAATACAGTCTCTAAGCCCTCCAAGTCTACAATATGCACTTTGAAGTTTCCTAAGAGGTGAAACGTATACTCGAACAACTAAGCCTTTGATATTATAATAATGGTAGACTTTTTATTTTAAAATGATATGATGTGTGCGTCTT
>VCJI01002530.1:12493-22859 GCA_024139395.1 Backusella morwellensis | reverse complement strand
AAAAAAAAAAAAAAAAAAAAAAAAAAAAAAAAAAAAAAAAAACGCATACGACCGATACAGCCAGAGGCATATCCATTCCTTCTTTTTTTTCATAAAGACGTATATTAAAATGAAGAGTTTTATTTGTAATTTGAAGAAAAAGCAATAATTTGAGTGTATCACATCTAAAAAAAAAATATGACAGGTCTAAAGTTGTGCAGATGCTTATCACATAAACATTTAAACAGCATATATTTTAAAACGATAAATGTGAACTGGGTGTATTTGAAGGGTACAATTGAGCCAAAAAAAAATCAAAAATAAAAGACGATAACATTAAGCTTGTTAAATGTGCTTTTTTAACAACATATTCCCTCAATAAAGTCAATCTTTTTGAACATGATTGAGATCAAATATAGTCTTTCTAAATATAGTTGTAAAGATAAAAAAAAGTTTTTTACTTTATTCATTGATATATATAAAATAAAAAGCGAGAAAATGAGGGGGGGGGGGTATTAGACAGAACCAACAATTTCATCTGCTTTTTGTAAAGCCTCAATCATCTTCTTGCATTCCTTTCTTCTTTGCTGGGTAAACTCAGATTCGTGTAACAAATCATCGAGTACGTCTGTTTTGTACAACTCGGACAAGAGCTCACGCTGAAGTTCCTCTTTTGAGTGGCTGACCAAGTTTAACATGATTGCTTTTGGTACCATGTCAATCATGGTGCGTTTTACGATGTTATAATACGACTGAATAAGAAGCTCTGGATGATTTGGTTAAATAACAGAGTATTGTCGAACCTTTGTACTTACTAATCACTTCAGTTTCCATGAATTCACGCTCAGACAAGGCACCCATCGCTTTCAATGTTGCCGGAGGCTACAAAAAAAGGGGGGACCATTTTTATATATTACACATCCTAAAACAACATGTACCAACTTACTGCTTCCATCAAACCATTTGATATCTTCTTGGTCTTCTTTTGTCCGGAAAAGAAAGAGCCAAAAAACGAGTCTTTGCTTTCGGCATTCGAATCAATACTTGGTGAATGAGCACCGTTCGTTTGAAGCGCCTGCTGTTGGTTTTGCTTGGTGGAGTGTCCCTTTTCACTGCTTTGTTTACTACCTTGTAATTGATCATTCACCATGGCAATGGCTTGGTGACCGCTCAAGAAATCGGGATGAGCAGTGTTGATATAACATGCCTCCATACTATTCAAATATTAGATTTCTATTTCCAATCAAAAAGATCACAACTTACGAAACAAGATCCGTCACCAACTTATTTGTAGGTGTTAACGCCTTTTTGAAAAAGGCCAAAACGACCTGATAAAACCTGTCTTTAAGGGCTGGGAAGCGCTTAAAGAACTGCTTGTTTAATAACTGGCCCAAGATGCGAACCAACTCATCATAGACCATATTGATACACTTGACGCTTGGCTCCTCTAAACGCTTGATTTGCTGTTTAATGATGACCTCAAAGGCTGTCGTAGCGACAAAAAGAGCAGGCGATGAGCCCTATAGACATTATAAATGATGCATCCCTCATGTTGGACTATTTGCACTTACCGATGAATTATAAAGGATGGTTCGAATATCGACATCCTTGATCTGATCCAAGGGATCAATGCTCTTGACGCCATTTGAATAAAGCTCGTGGAACACAAAGCTAATTCTGGCACCTCCCGAGAGCTCAAAGCTGGTGAGATCATTCGAGTTACCATCAATGATGGTCCTAAACTCTGTACAAAACTCGGTGATGATGTTGAGAACAAGATTGGCCTGACCTGAATTGGATCCATCGCTTAATGGATCGCCTAGCTGTAAAAGCTCTTGCTGATACTTTGCAAGTGCAGCTTGGATCTTGGCTTTGATTTCAGGTAATGTATTTCGAATATGATGCATCAAAATCTATATAAAAAGTGTGAGATACCAAGTTCTTTTTTCTTTTTCTTTTTTTATTACACATTTACCATATTCAATTTACGAGCCAAGAATGGCGTACCGCAATACTGAGCCTTACTTCTATACGCGATATGATTCTCAAAAAACTCACGTTCAGCATCCAACGACTTTGAGATTGCCTTTTTAGACTCGATATCCTTCTGGCCACGATTCACCACAGGGACATAGCCCAGTCGCAAGGGAATGACCCGACCCGCCAAGATATCAATCACATCCGTACCCTGATCCATCAGGTCGACCTTTGTCAAGACACCAATGGTGCGCAGGCCCTCGGGATCGACCTCTCGTGCCAGCTTGAGCCCATCCGAATTGGCCAAGTCGGTGTTTGCAGCCGTGACTGCCAGGATGATGGCATTAGGCTTTGTAATGTACTTTACAATCATCTCACGTATCTGCTTCTCAATGTCCTTGGGCTGGTCGCCCACCGGCACCTTGGTAAGCCCAGGGAGATCGATCAAGGTGAGTGTGAGCACGTTTGGAGAAAAGATGCGGAGGTTGATGGGCACGTTGGATATGCCTAGATTTTTTCCTGTCTTCAACTCAGTGTCCTTGACAATCTCTTCTCTAATCTTGTTAAAGTTGTAGAACTTTTGGCCTGGCAAATGTAGAAACTCGCCCCATTCATCAGGGTTCTCTTGGGCATCTGAAGAAGGGACCTGTTGCTCACCTTTGTTTGCTGTAGAAGAGTCTGTTGTGCTGGAAGCTGGTCTGTTGATCAATTGCAGCACCTAAAAGCAGCGCATTGTTAGCGGATGTGTTGCATTTGGCTTTTATGAACTTACAAGAGGTCTACGGGTGACGATACCAGTTCCTCTCGGTAGAAAGTCTCTACCCACGACATTCTCCAAAACGGAACTCTTTCCGCTTGACTGGGAGCCTATCACAGCCAACAGTGGTAGGTCAACTGGGTTGTGAACGCCTACAGTTGCAAAGGCGTCCTGTAGTTTATTGACTGTTTTGTTTATATGCAAACATGTTGAGTGAAACAGGAAAGGGAGCTGCTTAGTAAATAATAATAATAATAATAAATAAACAAGCAATTGTTGTTGTCTTTACCTGTCTTGATTAACTGGGAATCCATTTTACTAATGCAAATCAAGAGAGAAAGAAAAAAAAATATCGCTTATTAAAGAGCCAAAGTTATTATTATTATTTAAAAAAAAAGAAAAGAAAAAGAGTGATAAAATAAGCAGGAGAAAAGCTGCATTTTTCTAAAAGTTTACAAGTTCTTTGAAGAGGAGTTTTAAATACAACAAAACGCGTTTTATGCATATCAAAAGTAGGTTCTTCTCGATGCGGCATAGCCATCATAGCCATCGTTGTATGGATCAATGCCTCTCGCGTAAGGGTTCTGGCCATACCCGCCGTAGTAGTAATTGGTTGGGGGCGGCGGAGGAGGCAGAGGAGGCTCGTACATGTTATTGTATTGCATGAATGGCTGCTGTTGCTGTGGATACATCGATGGATATCCAATCATCTGTTGCTGCTGCTGCTGCTGTTGCTGCTGCTGGAGTGGATTCATCATACTATTCATCATCATATTGTTCCCCATCCCAGGCATCAGCATCATATTGTTATTTGCCATTCCATTCATGAGCATATTGTTATTTGCCATGCCATTCATCATCATATTATTATTCCCCATGCCATTCATCATCATATTATTATTATTCCCCATGCCATTCATCAGCGTCATCATTGCGTTCTGTAGCATGGGATTGGTTTGCATTGCGCCCATAAGACCCCCTCCATCCATCGGATTATTCAACGCTCCCATGCCTCCTAATCCATTGCCCATCATACCGTTTCCTCCCTGTCCCATCATCATCATCATTATCATCATCAACACCGCTTGCTGCTGTTGATAGGGCAACTGCTGGAATTGCTGGAGCTGCTGCTGGGCAGGCAGTTGTTGTAGCTGCTGTAGCTGCTGAAGTTGCTGTTGCTGCATCAAGTCTTCGCCCATGCCACCCTGGCCCATCATTGCCATTGGGTTGAAACCACCCACACCGCCCATGCCCATCATGGGCGTCTGATTCATCATGGCGGGATTCGGAGTGGGCATCATGGCAGGCATGCCGGGCATCATGGCGGTGCCTCCCATATATCTGTCGTAAGGCCGGACACCGGCTGCCTCTCGTATTTTTCGCTTTACCATGTCAAAGAGACCCCCTTGCGGCTCCATAAAAGGGCCAGGGAACATACCATTTCCCATCATAGGGTCCCGTTGGTGTGGCTGAAGAGACGGCATTTGTGGTTGCGGTTGCGGTGCTGGCTGTGCTTGGGGCTGTGCCTGCTGTGGTGCTGGTGCGGGTGCGGGTGCGGGCTGTGGTGCGGGTTGTTGTGCTTGCTGACTGGGGGAAGCTGCTGGCTGCGCCATGTTGCTAGTGAGGTTGTTTAAAAAGAAAACGAGAAAGAAAAGGATATATAAATACACAGCAGTGTTGAACTAAAAACAATAAAAGAAAAAAAGCGAAAACAACTTTCTCGATATAAACTATTTTGACTTGTTGTTATTATTGTTTTGACTTTCCTTTTGTGAATTAACTAACAACTCTTTTAATGGTGTCATGTGCTACTTCAACTCTTTTAGTGAAACAGATCGTCTCATTTTCTTTTTTTTACTTGTGATGCTAAAGTGTATTGTTGTGTTTTTCTTTCTCTTTCTTTCTTATTCATTCTAACTCTATTAAGATGCAAAAATAAAATAAATACCTCTTTTTAATTAACTTGCACAAGTCGATTCGAGATAAACATGGTACTGTTCCTATGATCAAATGGATTAACAATTCATGCTTGATTTGTCATGGTCACGACCAGATGTTCTCGGGTATCGATACTCTTTTTGTTACATGTACAAACACCATTTTAGCCATGAAGGCTGTTTTATAAACTGCAAGTAATGCTGCTCTTGAAAAGGCCGATGGTAGTAATTGCATCATCATCATCATCACCCTTAGTTTGACATGTTTGTTATTTCTATACTAAAACGTATCATCTTCACACACAAAAGGTTGTGCTATGGTGCTTTTGATGATGATAGGATTTCAGGAACATGTAGAGTTGAAAAAGAACAGGCTAAATATTTACGTAATGACATCTAGTATTTATTTATTTATTGATCAGTCGTTTTGCATAAATCATGTGATGTTTGCAAGCCATTTAAAGAATCTTTCCCTTATACAAAATAAGCCTCTTTCTCTTACTCTGTTACTCTCTGTTATTCACACACATAATAATTGAACCTATATTTATATCTTCTTTTCGTCATGACAACAACTATTCTAGTGGACTCCATTGTAGGATATAGGCTTTGCGATTCATTCACAATTGGGTCCAAGATCGGATCTGGTTCATTTGGACAAATTCATACAGGTTAATATATGATAATTCACACGGTATTTTTGAATAGCACAAATAAATAAATAAATGATGATGATGATGATAATAAAGGAGTTGACGAAGAAACTGGTGATGAAGTAGCCTTCAAGCTGGAAAAAGTGACTGCAAAAAATCAACAGCTCGAATATGAATATCGAGTGTATCGAGCAATTAAAGGTGGACTCGGTATTCCAAGAGTGTATCACTTTTGTACTGAGCATGAACACAATATGATGGTTATGGAAAGACTCGGTTGTGAGTGTGCTTATATTTATTTATTTATAAATATATATATTGATGACTTTTTGATTAACCCTACTTTAGTTTCTTTGGAACATTTGTTCAATTATTGTAATAGGAAGTTTTCATTAAAAACAATATTAATGTTGGCCGATCAAATGGTAGTAGTAATACAACGCAACATTGTGTTTATATATAATGACATGTTTCTTGTTGTTAGTTGAGTAGAATTGAATACATTCATTCAAAAAAGTTTATTCACCGTGATATTAAACCTGACAACTTTGCGATGGGTCAAGGCGATTTTAAGCATGTTGTCAATTTAATCGACTTTGGCTTAGCGAAAAGATACAAACAGGCACACACACATTGTCACATACCTTATAAAGAAGGTAAAAGCCTAACAGGAACTGCACGTTATGCAAGTATAAACACACATCTTGGAAAAGGTAAGGTTAAATCTACTAATATAAACAGAGAGAGAGAGAGAGACTAATATATACTTGTTTAAAGAGCAATCAAGGAGAGATGACTTGGAATCATTAGGCTATGTCCTCGTTTACTTTTGTCGGGGATCATTGCCTTGGCAGGGATTAAAAGGAGCAACGAGAAAGCAGAAATACGACATGATTAACCATCGAAAAATGAGCATTCCACTCGAAACATTGTGCGTCAATATGCCAGCTGAATTCATGATTTATCTCGATTATACCCGCAAACTCAACTTTGATGCTCGTCCCGATTATGCGTTTCTACGTAACCTCTTTAAAAGAGTGTTGCTTCGTAAAGGCTATGACTTTGACTTAAAGTTTGATTGGTCTTGATTTTGCCATATTTGGAAAAGCAAATTCTTTTTTTTTTGTATTTTTATTAAATAAAAAGAATCCTTTTCTTTTCTTTTCTGTTCTTTTTTGTTTTGTTTTTCTTGTTTAATACTGTATATAAAGTAACACTATACACATATATCCTCTATATTAGTACATAATATTAGCGAATGACAGACCAAGGTAATATGCATATTCAGTAGCATTCTCTCCATTTGCTCCATCAACTCATTCTGTTTAATGAAGGGTCAACGTATGCCATTCTTCAAAGTGTACCAGTCATGGTATCACCGCTTTATAGATTACCAAAGAAGGTACATTAGAGTCATTTACACACCCATTATCAGCATTGGTTTAACTTGATTGTATGAATAGATTATTGTTGCATCTGAACTAAAGTTACTACCAAACGATATTACACAATTCGTAAGCATTCACGTTTATTATAAATACTTATGTAAAGAACATTAAACATTAATAGAAAAAAAATGATAATAAAATGATAATAATCGTCAAAAACAGGCTAGTTACCCTTTTGCAATAGAAAGAGAAGCACTGAAACAAGTCGATATTTCGAGAAAACAAAGTCTCGAGCAGGAAGAGCGAGTCGAGCAATTAAGACAGCGATATAAAGAGGATAAGATTAACCAGCAAAAGGTGGCTGCTAGAAAAATCGCCCCAGGCTTTTTGGACACAGACACGCGTATTTTGAAACCTGAACAAACACACTCTTCAACGACGGAGGGCGACGAGTTTACCGATTTGCCGAGTATGGCTGCAAACCAGATGCCAGAAAAGGTACTTTATTAATAAGCGAGAAAGAGCAAAACTGATGTTTCTATTAGCAATTTGATTATCTAAAGTTTGAGCAAGGACTTGCGCCAAACGATCCATGGGACACACCCGAGAATGACATGGCGGCTTTACGATCAATACTTGGGAGTCCAAAAACTGCACAAGAATCCACACCAAAGCGAACATCTACAGCGCCTGTCTATCCTTCTCTTCATTACCAACAACAACAACAACAACAACAACAACAACAACAACAATATCCCCCTGTGCCTCAACAACCTGCTGGTTATCAAAATGAAGGAGGTAAGCTTGTTGTTATTATTGTTTAGATGGATGACTACAAGACTAACAATAAAAATGCTCAAAAGTGTATTGGAATTTTGGACAAAGCAACTCGTATTCACCTCAACACAAACATTCGCCGGCAGTTCCAGCATTGCCCCCAAAAGTGCTTAGCGGAGGCGGATCCTCGCCTCGTACAACCACGCCTCCCATTCCTCCCGTGCCATCAAATTACCGATCACAGATCCCAACACCGCCTCCTTTGCCTCCTCCTCCTCCTCCTTCAAATAATGATCTGGATCCTCTTATAAATGAATTGGGCAGCATGGGATTTAGTAGGGCACAGGCCATTGACGCCTTAGAGAAGAATGATCATGATTTGATCAAGGCGACTCACTTTTTGTTAGACCAGGCGGGATAAATGATATAATATATTTATTTTATTTAATAAAATATGATTTATAATATTTATTATTATTATTATTATTATTATTATTATTATTAAAGGTTAACTCAATATCATGCATTATTACAACATAAGGAGGCGAGGAGAGGGCGTGTTTTTATTAATATTAGTATTATTGTTTCTATTAGTGATTGATAAGCAGATCTATATATGTAATATCAAGAATCATCTCCTTCCAAACAATCTACTGCTTCTACTACTTTTGGATGCAATCGATACAACATCACTATCCACAAGAGCCACTCGAACATGGAGCTCACCCGTTCCCGCAGGCGTCAATGGTAACCAACCGTCAAACGCCTGACCATGTTTCACATTTTCAACAAGTTGGAAATGATGCTCACCGATATCCACATCGTTATTCAACTTGTTATGGTCCTTGACTTTAAAACCAATACTAGTGCAAGTTACTTTACAGTTGAAGCTCTCGCTCCAATCAGGTGTGAGCGTCTTTTTGATATGCCTCGTCTTGTATATCGCCTTGTTCCCCATGCGTACTCGACAGTAAGGATCGCTCGTGCCTCCTCGATCCATGGCCTTGAGATCTCTTGCCTCAATAATGGTGATGTTGACCATGGAGCCCTCCTCAACATCACCTGTGCTCTCACTAAAGTCGGATGATAAATCACGGAAAAGTGGAATTACTGGCACCGGAGGGATATCATTACTACTACTGCTTTTAGAAATAATACCACTACTGCTGTTATTGCTACTAATGCTGTTGCTGCTGCTTCTACCCTTTTTTCCTATACCGCGAATACCACTTCCGATAGCAGAAACACCCGTTCCAAATACCTTTGTGCCTGCGCCAATGACCTTACCTCCAGCATCCTTTCCTGCACCAAAGGCGTTACTGGGTGCATGTGTAAAGACACGGGTGGTTGCTGAAAATAATGACGTATTTGTGCGTTTGCGTGCAACGAGCTCGGGTCGCCAAAGCAATGCCATGGTTAAGCGGCCTCCGTTACCGGGAATCACCAACTCTTTGGTCGTGTTACGGAACGTCTCAATTTCATCCCCCGTAAAGGGTATGGTGCATTCACCCAGTAGTGTATCCTTTCCAATCTGATCCCAGTCAAAGAGCTTGGCGACCAAGTGTGCCACCGTACGATCATGTACAGGCAAAGTAAACTTTTCGTCCTTGCCAAAAACTGGATTGAGCGTCTTTTTGTAGGTCTGAGTCTTGAACACCCGTTGGTCGTTGAGATAAAACCGTATAAACACATCACTGGTACCACTCTTATCAGCAGCAATGAGGTCATTTGCCTTTACTACCGTCACCGTCAAGTGTCCTTGGTTTTCGAGACTCTCGCGTGGATCCAGTTTAAATTGAACTATGGGAACAAATGTAAATCCGAGCTTGACTTTACCCCCACCAGGACAATCCAATAGAGTGACATGCTCTGTATACTCTCCACACTCCATGATGTTTCTGACAATCTTTGAAACCTCAAAACTACACCTTCCAAAACTCTTTGTGTTGTTTTCTCCATCACGAGCTTGTCGTACATTGACCACCAGTTTAGAAAAGTCCATCTCTTTTACAAACACGGTGCCAGTCTCGTTTATGTTTAAATGAACGCCCTTTTGCTGGATTGTTCTGTATTGTGAATGGTTTGAGTCAAGTAAAAGCTCAGTAATCACCGCACGGTGAGGCTCTGTAAATGTCACAGACTGTATATTTACTGTCAGTATACCTGACTCATAACTAGCAAGATCAATCTGTTTGCGTTCTTGATAAGCGCTGGTATAACGGATGGTGTGGTTGTGAAGATCTTTTTCAGGCCACACTTTTGGCATTTCTATTAAAACAGGTTCTGAAGATGTGTTGCTATTGCAGTCAGCTTGGTACTCCTCGTCTTCTCGTTGATTCACATGCTCTAATGCTTCTTTCTTCTCCTCCTCCTGTTCTTTGCTTGATACGTCTTTTGCGAGTGAGAGTGTGGGAAAGAAGGATACTTGATAATGTAGACTTCCGCGTCCCTTTTTGCGATCAAGACTTAATAAATTGACGGTTCTGTATATAGGATGAGCATGATTGAAGAAAGGGAGGGGAGGGGGGAATTTGTCTTTAATATATATTTACCTATCTAAAGATTCCAATGTCTCATATATAATTTGACCTTCCTGTTTCACTTCTTTGATCATGTCTTTTAGGATAAACTCTGTCATCCCAAGACTCTTATCTTTTGTGTTTTCGTTATAATCCATAACCTCAAAAATTAGATCCTCTCGGATCGAGTGAACAGGCACGTAAAGAATTTGATTCCATTCAGGGTTAAGGTTATCATCAATATAATCGGTTTGTCCACGATTTTGAACACCAGACATGATGCGTACATATGGATCTGATTTTCCTCCTGTCATTGCCTCTACATTTTTCAGATTGAAAGCACCAAAGAAATGAACTCGGATGACACCAATAGGAGGAC
>VCJI01002527.1:5826-18452 GCA_024139395.1 Backusella morwellensis | reverse complement strand
AAATTAAAAAAAAAAAAAAAATCAAGCCCAGACTCACAAAAAAGTAAAGAATATGTGTTTCCCTTAAAAAACCCAAATCCAGAAAATTCACCTTTCCTAACCCTTATTTGATTCTATGTTTTCAACCTTTTATCCATCAGAAAATGAACTAATGGAACATTGCTTAAAAATATCGGGTTATCGATAACTGAAAAATTCTTCTCTTTGGAAACTTCTTGTATTTCTTTTTCCTATTGTTCTTGAATGATCAATGACAGAACCCCTTCTCGCTCTTTGAAATAACAAAAGAGCGAAAATATACATTTCTTTTTCTTTTTAATGAAATGAAACGCTTTAGATGTGATGTAAAGAAAATATCATAAGAGACCATTGCTTTAATTGTAAACAAAACACTGTCAAGTAAGAATTAGCATCATGTAATCCTTGGTTCAATTGAATAAAAAGTAGCCTAAAGGGTTTTTTCTTCTTTTTTGACTTTCCTGCATATTCAAATGACAGTTATTTTACAGTGATCCGGATATTGGTCCTAATATAGAAAAATATGGAGACCTTTTTTTTCTTTTTTTTTTTCGTTTACTCTACGATATTTGCTGACTATTTTGTTAGACTCACAGACTATTTATTTCTATTTTCTTTAAATGGTAGAGTTATAAGATTATCCAACTTTCGGCATGCTATTATCGTAATTAAGATGCATAAAGCATGTAACTCTATTTACTATCAACAGGGTCAACCGTGTTGCATCGTTGCCTTATTTTATATAATAATATACAATATATACGGTGGTTAATCAAGTAGTAGAAGCCTGGTTGATACTTGAAAATAGTTGGCTGTTATTGAGCTTTCTTTTGAGATCGAATATTTTGAGTATTAGACTCGATCTTGATGTATTTAAGACTCTAATTAGGCTGATCTGAATCCCCTATTTTTTTTCAAGGCTTGTTTGAATTCGCACACAATAGCCCAATCAGAGCTTATTTGAGAATTAAAAAAAAAAGGCCTCTAATATTGAAATTTGGTAAGTTTACAAAAAGAAAAAAGTAAAAGCTTTATTATCACTTGTGATACCCTATAATCCCATTTTATTCTATTCTGCTATTATTTTAGCCGTTTATTATGTCTGAAGCATATAATTAATGCACACGCTCTTTTTTAAAAAAAGGGTATAGTCTACATTTATCGTCTAATGTTAATTCCCTGTTTTTGGTATGTTTAGAAGGACCAACTATCATCCGTGCTCTTATTCTAAAGTATAAATTCATATGAAATCGATATTCTAATACGATCTACTCTGCTTTGCCTGTTTGTTTACTGTTTTCAATTCCAGAATTAGGGTTTGAGTACCCAAACTGGTCAAGATCAACAATGCTTTTAAAATAACAAGGATCAATAATCTGCAGCTATTATCCATTTCAGGCTGTTCCTGTCTTGATTTAAATATTTGATGACAGTCTTTCTAAAAATGAAATAAACGATTAGTTTCATTAGCATTCATGAACGGACGGGGGAAATCTGCACATGCACAACAGTCAATAAAGAGCTTATTTTCAATGGATTCGTAAAAAGTCTATACTCAGCTTCTGTAGATCAACCATGATAACATGACTTGAATGTTCTAAAAAGTGTCACTGTTGGCTTGGACATGCCGTACCAATTGTTTTTGGTATAATGAACCCTTATACTCATTGGTGATAATGGATAAATATTATATATTTGGATAGATAGACGTATTTTTTTATTGTACAATCTTTTTTTTTTTTAACTTTAAATGCAATATGCAGTTGAACCTGGCTTTGTACAGTGGCTAAACTTTCAAGAAAATTAGTTTAATGGACTGGGAGTACAGCAAAACGTGGCAGTCTACTTGCTTTTTTTTTAAAAAAAAAAGAAAGCTTAAACATTAATGCATTTAATAGTGTCTTCAAGTAAATAAATGCCCTAAGAGGAAAAAGTAATTATAGGCATGCCTACAAGTCGTTTTGTATGAATATTAAAGGTTTTATTGCACTTGATGTAGCATATGAGTATATGTATTTCAACTTTTTATAATGTCTATTACACCTTTTCTCTTTCCTTAAAAAAAACAACAACAGAACAACTGTTACAAAGGCTCTGTCTCACGCTCAACCCAAGATAAAGTCTTTGAATCATTCTTTAACAGAGGCTCCAAGACAGCCCTGCATTCCTGATGATAGCTATTAATCCATTTTTGATCCTCTGCTGTTAGGATTTTTGTATCCAGCAACCTTCTTCCAAATGGCACAAATGTCATGTGCTCAAACCCTAGATAGTCTCTATTACCAAATCGATATGGGCTATTGGACTTTCGTACTGTCAAGACATTTTCAAGGCGTATACCGAATTGACCATCCTCGTAGTAACCAGGCTCTACATATGTATTAGGGTAATGATATTCGCTAAACATCTTGCCTTACCGTTCGTCACCACCATACCAATTTGAAATGGTACATCTTTATACGATTCTCGTGCGCCTATACCATTTGGACCTTCATGCACGTTAAGATATGCACCCACGCCGTGTCCGACGCCATGTCTAAAGTCTAATCCATCTGCCCACAAGGGTGCTCTTGCAATGGAATCCAACTGATAACCTAATTTTGTTTGAATTGTGTTATTTCCTGCATTTATATCCATGTACAAAAGGGGATTACCTGTGGTGCCCTGCGGAAAGATGGCTTTATCTATCGCAATGTGCGATTGCATGACTCTTGTAAAGGCACGCTTTTGAAACTCAGTAGGCTCGCCATCAAAGAGATAAGTACGAGTTACATCAGTCGTTCCATCCAAATACTGAGCGCCTGAATCACACAAGTAGATGCGTCGTGGGTTTATCAAGGGCGAGTGTTCTTTATCGGGACTATAGTGAATGATGGCGCCGTTGGGACCTGTAGCCGCAATTGTATCGAATGAGAGGCCAACGTAATTTGGATCCAATGCACGTGTATCCTCTAGATGGCTGGCGGCCTCGTATTCTCTGATGTTTTCCTTTCGATTGACAAGCATATCGGAGAGCCACGAGAAATGCTTGCAGAGTGCGACTGCATCACGTTTATGACAGCTTCGCATGCCATTTAGCTCCGATTCGTTTTTGATGGCTTTAGCGAGACTAATGGGTGATTTACCGATATGGATACGTTCCTAATTTCCACATGGCTTAGTCTCTTTCCGCTGTGCACATTGGAGATATACTTACATCGCCTAATGCTTTAATAATTGACATGTTTGTGGTGCTACCATCCGCCAAAAAGGAACCGTCCGATCTCTTCAAGTCATCCAACAACTGGCTATAATCACGCACGCTCACCTTTGCCTCCTCCAGATGTTCTTTCACCTTTTCAGACAAAGGAGATGAAGGCTGAAGATACAGTGCCGCATCATTGGGCGTCACAATGACATAACTGAAAAAAACAGGACAACAATGTATATCCGAGCCACGCAAGTTTAACAACCATGCAATCTCATCCAATGCAGATACCACCATACTCTTACCATTCAACGATTGGCGTAAATCATTTAATTTAAGCTTAGTTGATTTTCCTGCGTATTTAAATGGGTGCAATTTAATGGGGTTGGAAGGTCTTGCTGGCAAATCTGTACGGACCTTATCCACTAGGTTTTGGTTGACATAAACTAATTTGGATCCAATCGTCTTTAAGCTTTCTTCCAATGCTTTTGCGTCGCTTAAGCTTATCACGGATGGATCTATGCCAATATTTGAATTGTGTGGCATATTCTATTCAATGACAATGAATGTTTTTAGTTGACATTTTCCCTTTTATTTCGTGTCTTGTTTACTTTAACCAAATATTCTTGCCAAGAAGGCACTCCTGGAAGGCCCTGTTTCATAAGTGTCCAGTATTTTCCATCCAGTTCTTTGCCAGCTTGAAGGAAATAGCGTCCATCTGTGAATAATGAAGCTTTATTCTTTTCAATGACCGCACATCCTGGAAAATAAAGGGTTAAAGAAAAATGCAAAAAATATTCATTGGGTTTCTTTACCAGCTGAACCTGTAAAGCCACTTATCCACGCTCTTCTATTATCACATTCTGCCGTGTACTCGCTCTATTGCATATTGCTGTGTAAATGAGCATAGAATGTTGTATGAAATGAGAGGGAATTTACCTGGTGAGCATCTTCACTCGGTACAACACTTGGTCAAAAAGTTAGTACGGGTTTTATTTCGAGTATAGAGTTGAACTTACAAGGCATCAACATTCGCCATTGCTGCTCTTAATGCAGCTAATCTCGGTCCAAAGTCATTTTTGAGAGTTGCCAGGTTACGGACCTGGCCCTTTGTAATAAATTTGGTAAACATTAAAAATAAAGGCACGGCAAAATACGCAGAAAAAAAACAAACAAAAAAAAAAAGTTTTCTCAAAAGTCGGGTGATAAAAAAAAAACATTCAACTTGATTATGTAAACATGAATGTAGACTCTTGTTCATTATATTATCATCACTTATGTTTATGGAATTGAACGTCTTTATGATCAATAAAGTAATCTAGCCAATGGTCTTTATTCCATTTTGATATATATATATATAAACATCCCTTCATCATCCAGAAAATGAAATTATCAGTCCAATTTGTTGTCAGTTATCTCCCACACTGATATAAATCCCTTCCCCTTTTGTACGTTTGCATGATAAATATGACTTCTATGTTAAACCAAGCTTTATTATTATTATTACAATCATTTACAAGAAGAAAGGCTTCTTTTTAACAGATTCTGCATTCTCATCCTCATTCTTCTCCTCTATCTCCATCCATTTTGACTCCTCCTCAGCATTCTTTACTGCTTTGCTTTCCGTTATTGAGCCCTTTTCATTATTTTGAATCTCCGAGTTTGCAATTACTATCAAAACACATTTTTTAGACTTTGACATATAGCAAGAAAAGCAAACACACTTACACTTGTCGAGATAATCATCATCTATATCATCATCCACCGCTGCTTCTGCATGTTTATTCATCAGCACCATTTTGATCTCCTCCTTCATCCCACTCGTGATCTTTTCTCCGTTTTCAATACGTTCAATCAGTTCCTCTAGTAACTTCTTTTTGTGTTCGATCTTCTCTTTATATTCTTTATATTCCATTTTGAGCCAAATCAAGTGAAGTGCTTCGGATCCAAACACAACCCACATGAGATACTCCAAGAAATAGGGCATATGACGCTGTCGCTTGAAGTGATAGGCTGCCGACTGGACGCCGGTGTACTCTTTGGGTGACGAATGAACAAAGCGAATGGGTGCTGCGCATGGTTTTGTGAATCTACTGGCGGTATAAGGTGTCGCTATTCTACTAAAGCGCTGGAAGGATCTAGGTATAAAGCTCATTTTGTTATTAAAGAAACAATAATAAAAAGACCCCCCGGGAAGGGACATTGCCTTAGAAAAAACACCAGACAAAATTGTGACTTGCGTTTTGAATTAGAGAAAAAAAAAATAGGAACAACGTTCATGAAAGCTTTTCTCTTTCTTTCTTTCTTTTCACCTTTTTCACCAAGCTTGGATGACCAATACTTCCTTACTTCCTTCAGTCACTTTACCCTTAACAACGTCCTATATATATGCAAGCCCGATTCCGGAATGTCTTGTCCAAAACAAACTAGGCGTTCCCAACGAACCGTGTGTATTGGGTGTCGACGAAGCAGGACGAGGTCCATGCCTTGGTAAGTGCATTGAGCAAACTTGATATCATGATTCTGATTGGCTAATAAACTATATAAAGGTCCTATGGTCTATGCAGTGAGTTATTGTCCACTCTCGCGCTATGAAGAATTCAAAAAATTGGGATTTGATGGTATGTCAAAAATGTACTTGTAAATCAATTACATAAAATATTCAACGATTGCGATATAGATTCAAAAAAACTGACGGATGAAAAGCGTGTCAAATTGGCAAGCATTATTGAGGCCAATCTGGATTGGGTTGGCTGGGCTGTTTATGTCATTTCGCCTCAGGATATCTCTACAAATATGCTTAAAAGGTGAGGAAATGTGCTCATCTCTCACATAGAAACTCATGTAAAAACGAATAGACCGGTTTATAATTTAAACGAAATGGCACACGACGCCACCATCAAGCTGATCAAACAAGTGGTGCATAGCGGCATCAACATTACCGAGATTTATGTCGATCCAGTAGGACCCTCCGCAAAATACCAAGTCAAACTCTCTTCATTCTTCCCCAACAGTCTCATTACCGTCGAACCCAAGGCCGATTCATTATATCCCATTGTCAGTGCCGCCAGTATCTGCGCCAAGGTCACCCGTGATCAGTTTGTAAATAATTGGGTGTGGGCAGAAGAGGCATTGGAGGGCAGCAAGATCTCGAAGGTGTTTGGCTCGGGCTATCCATCCGATCCCAATACCGTGCGATGGCTTGATGAAAATGAGGATTCGTTCTTTGGCTTTCCTAGCGTCATGAGATTTAGTTGGAGCACAGTTTCGAATAGAATGACAAAGACAAGACACGTGGAATGGTCCGAGGACGAGGACGATAATCCAAGACCTTCAACAAAACGTGAGGAGAAATTGATTCAAGAGAAACGAATGAAGAGGGAGAGACAGAGACAAAGAGCATTGAAATATAATCACCATAAAAGGGGAAAAATCAATACTTACTTTAGTCTCGACACTACAAAAACCATGTAATATTCATCATCTCTCACAAAGCATCCACTTTTTTTTTTGTTTATAGCGTTACTATTTTAGAGAAGAAATATATCATTTTATCTTGCTGTTTTTAATATATACAATACGTATAATTGGTTGTGAATGTATCAATGGGTGTAAGATAAAAGATGGAATAAACTGCATAATTAAGAATAAGAAGAGTATTGAATGCTATTGTTATCTACAATGAGCAAAAGTCGACTTAATCTTTCTGCTAAAACAACGTGGTAAGGTAGGCATCCACAGGATGTAACAGGGTCGATAAACGAAAGTGAGTAAAAGTCTTGTAAGAGGTTTTGTAGTGTAGTATAAGCAGAGCCTGGGGTGCGATTATAAATTAGATGTACCTAAATAGTAATGGTTAGTCTATTAAGCCAAAATGCTGATCTCTTTTAAAACAAACCTCTGCAATGAATGGTTTTGTATTAGCTTGCTCAAAAGCAGGATTAACATCGCTCTCCGCTCCAAAACGATGAATCAGATACCCTGTTGCCAATGGCATGATCCAACTCTCCGCTTCAGATAGGGCTTCTGTTCTCAAAATACTCTTGTAGGCACGCTCTCGTTTCTGCGAATAAAGCACTCGGTGATTGAGAACCAAGGATTGGACGTGGTCATGATTCGCCACATCGGCCCTTTCATTCAGACTAGGACGCCCTTTACGAGGATCCAGTGCTGAAGGCATGGACTGTGTTTGCTGTTCCGCAATGATGGGGTCGAAATTGGGCTCGTTTTCATTAAAGTGTAAACCCAACCCTGTCTCAATATCAAGACTGACAATAACAACCTGATCCTTTCTTTGCGATACATATTTCAGCCAGTATAAAAGTTCATCCTCAAACATGAGTCCAATTTTTGTAATCACAATTCTGCCTGGTAACGAATACTGTTGGAATATCTCCAATGTACGACTCCAAGCCTCCTTGTATGCCGCCTTTCTATCAAACAGTGCATGCTCGAGTTGGTTTCCGTGGGCATCGACCCACACCACCGCCATCCAGTTACGATTGAAACTAAAGCAGTAAGTCATGTGGATCGTGATGTCCTGGTTGGCAATAACCGGGAAATGTCGAATGTTGCTGGTTTTGTATTCAATTTTCTCTGGTATCTTTTTGGATAATACAAAAAGCGGGGTATATGTGTTGTTGCTTTTTGTTGGTGTGGTGGTGGAAATGGAGGTTGTTGTTTGTTTTTGAGATAGAGTAGGACATTTACAATAGACTGAAAACGCAATTTCTTTTAGTCCTTGAGGAAGATAACCTCCGAAAGCAGAAGGTCGTAGTAGATGCTCCATAGGTAGCAGTTGCAATACAAATGCATTGTTGCCGTTGAGTGGATGAGATTGTAAAACACTTTGGTACATCTCTTTGAGCTTATAAAAACAGTGGCACATGTCCAGATTGGAAGAGAGATAGGGTCCCGGGTTGATCATATATATTACAGTGTAGACTTGGTTCTTGTATTTTTCTCCTTGTGCCAATATCTTTCCAAATTTTTCGCAAGTGTCTTCATAACTTCGTAATCGTTTCTTTACACTTGTTACATCATCCAAGTCTAGTAAAATACAAAAACAATAGTGGATAAATAAAAAGGACGCTATAGATATAAAAGGGTCTTACCAATTAACGGCACAGGCACCAATCCACTCTTATAGTTATCCGCCTTTCCTGGTCTGTGAATTCCCAAATGACACGCCTCATACATTACACTCAGATCCTTAAAGAAATGAAGCACTGAACGTTCAATGTCTGTATTTTGTGGATAAATAACGAAATAGCGAACATTCTTTTGGATGGAAATAGGTGAAAGTCCCAACTTCTCCCAAAATGGAAACATACGCACAGAGCCCTCTAATACTGTTTCGTTTCTATTTACGGTTATTTCAGGTAGGTCGAGTTTTCTTAGATTAGGTAATGTGGACCGTTTCTTTTTTACTTGAAATTTGCCATATTTCGGATGAACTTGCTGACCAGAATCTGTTTTATTCCCATTAGTATACCCACTACACATTTACATTATCTAAATGCATTTACCTTCTAAGCTATAATATTGGTTGATATTCAATGGCCCCTTAATATCCACCGTACTGGAAACACGGATTTCATTTAAAAACGACGTCGTTTCCATCGGCTCGCCTTCCTTTTCTATAAACAACTGTGTCAACACACCCTTAAACTCCATCACAACATCATTCCAGTCGGGAGCCAGCGAGGACGTATGGTTGACCTTGCCTCGCGTCATTTGCATCAAGTTTGCCCTGCGTAGCATCATGATCCGTGCAGGATCCGATAATAGGCCCCCGCCATTGCTGGTCAATTCAGAGAGACCACCCGCAAATGGATAGCCTCCCCAGACTGCCTGCTGACAGAGAAAATCCAGCGACTGACTCATTGCCCTATTGAATCTCCATTTGATCGGTTTGACTGCCATACCCGTCAGCACCTGGGAAAAGGGCGTATCGTACTCGAGACGTTGGTTTCCGTCCTCGGGTTGTTCGTGGCGTGTCACGCTTACTAGACAGGATGCAATGTTCTTTTTAAACTTTTGAATGTTCAACTCGGGTCTATCCACTGTGCTGACTTCCTCCTCTTCTTCTTCTTCTGAGCTTGATTCGTATTCACTACTGTTGCTACTGCTGCTACTGCTAGCACTATCACACGTACTACAATCACTATCACAACTCACATTATCATCATCGTAGTCATCATTGCCATCGTCGTCTATTACAATTGCCTCGGCTGGGGTTTGACCCTTTTGTAATGATGAAGTGTTGTCTTCTTGGTTGGTTTTCTTACTGCTTCGTTTGATTGCCGGTATATAATCTGGGTGATATAACTTTCGTTTTGATTTGAGTTTTCCAAGTGTCTTTGGATATACATATTTTCCACCTGGACCGTATTTCTCATCTTTGACGAATGAGACGAGAGGGACGGGGCGGTATTCGGATGGGATAAACGGAAACATGTCCGAGTTGGGAGGGTTTACTTTTGTTGAGTCAGGATTGGGAGCACTTGGCGTATTTGCATGCTGTGGAATGGTCTCATCTTTTATTAACGTGGTTGGATCTTCATCCACTTGCATTGGTTCAGCATTGGATATATCGTCTCCTCCTTCAATCTCATTATTTTCTGTGGTATTCTGCTCCTCCATAAAAGTGACTGAATCTTCACGTTCTCGAATGGGTCCTTCAACCTGACTTGGCTCATCGTTAGCGGTGATCATGGAGTTGGATAAAGACGATGTAGGAGGAGCAGGTGAAGGAACAACCTTTGCTGCTGCAGGAGTTGCGGTCGTAGCCGGGCTCTCGAAAAAATCAAAATCAGCTTCAGTGACTGTAAAATCCAGATCTTCAAACGAGTCCATGTGCCATGATGAATCCACATAATCTAGTTGAGGTTCTGGTGAAACAGTAGATGCGGCGGTTATATCATTCAGCTTTTGTTTTAATGCTATTTCTTGTGTATTCTCGGTATTTGGTGTAGGCATAATCTCCTCCTGTTCTTCCATTGGGTCCGTATCAAGCGCACCCTTCATAAAATGAGACAGCATATACTCTCCAAGATTCATATTTCGAACTGCCTTATCCTGCTTCCTTTTATTGTCCTCCTCCCTTTCCCCTTCTGCCTTGTCCTCCATTTCATCATCTTCATTATTGGGTGACGGTAGTTCTATTTTTGGTGTTTGTGTTGGCGGTGGAAGTGGCGGAGGTTCCGCCTTGGGCGTCTCCACGTTCAGTTGAGTTATATCCTTTAATAATGGACCATTGACCAAGGTATCAAATACGCAATCATCTAATTTACATTTTGGGTCACGGTAAGCCCAGTAGTCTACAAATGCAGTTTTGCTATCCGTGATGTGGTCATAGTAGTTGTACCGAGATAGCTTTGATCCAAAATCCTCAATCAAGCCTCGATTGAAGCCCATCATACCCTCGGTGCCTGCTGCGAAGGGAGGTGACATTTTGATATCGGTCTTTACAAATATAAGCGCAGTAGGATAGAGCACAGTGTAACCTTGAGAGGTGCGTACAGAAACAAGACTGGGCATTTCAGGATCGTCTTTTATTGATAGCACGTCAGGATCGATACGAAAGAATCGGGCCCATGCGTCTATTGTGGATTGCTGAATCTCGGGTTCTGTTAGAAAGCGTACAAGTCGAGCGGGGTTTCCAGTGGGGCTAAGTAAAACTAGGGCAAGGCTTAATAAGAGACAACGAGTCAATTGATTATTATGCTTTTTTTTTTCTTTCCCTCTTTCCCATTTTACGCACTCACTTTTGCTGGTTAATGTATTTATTCACTCTACTTTTTGTAATGTATATGCTCTCACTCTTTTTGAGGGGGGGGGAAAAGAGAAAAAAAAATCAAAACTAACCTTTTAAGCCCACACTACTCTTATCCATCATTGACAATGGTCTGATACGCATGCGCCTTGCATTTGGTTGAAATACAAGGTTTGTTGAACATAAATAAATATTATACATACAGGCTAGCATTGTATTTTCTGAATCCGCATGATAATGATTGGTTTTGCTATTATTGTTAGGAAACACATAGAATTCGCCCAAGCAAAACCTTCCAGCCTGAATCATAGATTGCTGTATTAGATTTCGAATCGCTTTTATAAACAACTTGTATTCTTGATTGATTTCTAATTTGTAATCTTCATTAGATTCAAGATCAAACGGCGACGATTTCTTGGACATGAATTGATCCCAATTAAGTGATCCTACTGCGATTTCTATTTAAATAATGTATAAGCTTAGTCTTTTGATAAATGATACAAGTGTCCGTCTCTTTATTTACCTTGAAGGTCGTTATGATTGATACTGGCGTCAACCTGGCCAGTGTGCCGGTCTTCAAACCAAAACACCCATAATTCCAAGGTCAAAGTATCTGATTTTGTGGGTCTGATTCTCCAGACTGACGGGATATTGAGTGATATCATGTGCTGATATGTCTCAAGCAATACGTTTCTTTCTTTTTCTTCTTCAGTTTCACATTGTAAAAACGATATTAAGGAGCTCTTTGTACAACTTTGCGTATATGCTCGAAACCGAATATTTGATATTCCACTCTAAAACAAAAAACAAAAAAGATTACTATATTGATTGTTTATCAATGCTTTTTTATAATGAAACCTACCACGCAAAGTATATTCGTAATGCTATGGTCTGCTATCATATCTCTCTTTCTGCGCAAGTTGGAAAAAAAAGAAAGAAAGAATAAGTTAGGTACAAGAAGAAAAAATAAATAAACAAATAAAACAAATAACATCAACATTTTTTTTTGTTCAAAAAATGGTCACGGTACCTCCGAACTGTCAGATTTTCACCCTTTTTTTTCCTTTATTGTACTCAAAACGATCTTTTTAGATTGTTCACAAGCAATAATACGAATTGAAAGTATAAAGCATTATACATTTGAATAATGTTCTACAATTGATGAAAATATTACTTTTATAGTCTTTATTCAAATGACTTTCAATCAATGGAAAAGAGAGACAAATAACATGGTACATCCAAGTCAGGGCTCCAATTATGTATTTACAAAGACAAGCAAAACTATGATAAGATATGGTCTTTTGAGCAAGTATTTTACATGGTTTGAAAATAATATAAGAATCATATGCAAAAAAAATAAATAATAATAATATGGAATCACCTTATGGAAGAGCTCTCTATTTTTTTACCTTTGAAATATCAGCTTCTCCATGCATAATCTAATTCTACATAATATCTCACTTAGAACAACGACATCTTTGATTCCTTGGATAAATAAGTTCTATATCACAAATACTAGATTATGTCAAAAAGCTTTTTTTACCATACAAAGAAGTCTACTAATCTGTCCATTTTACTATTTCAAGAATATCAACACTCCGTCGATGATCTTATGGTAAAAAATATAGATTTTCGAGAAACTGA
>VCJI01002525.1:67600-78866 GCA_024139395.1 Backusella morwellensis | reverse complement strand
AAAAAAAAAAAAAAAAAAAAAAAAAAAAAAAAAACTCGGTATACAAAAACCAGGTTTGTTTATGATGTTTTCAATAGCCTATACAGTGTTTTTATTACGATGAATAATAATTGATGCTACATACAGAGTTTAATATGTTTACTCTATAAATAATCAAGTAAAAACAAAAGAAGAGGTCATGTAGAATCCAATCAAAAACATGTTGTTATGCAAGGCAAGGCACACTTATTTGAACCAATCGAAACAATGAACCAGTACATGTTTCAATGCTGATCTTTGTTTACATCTTTGACACTTGGTATACTACAAAGAAATAAAAAGAGAAAAGATAGTCTCTGGAAGCAAAAAAATATATCATCAAGTGTTTTCAACTTTCTTTATGAAATATGTTACAATATAGAACAATGAAATCGAAACAAAGAAAATTATATAGAATGAATACAAATGAATGGAATTGATAAAGGGTAGATGTACAAGCATAAACCGGATAGCCTAGCATTTCTTCTGTGGATTCCGATAAAAGATAAGAACGAAGAGGTGATGTTTGTTGATAAATATTTACATTTAATTAGATTTCTTGAGGGAGACGTATAGATTTAATAATTTCTACATACATAATGAAAATAGAAAGGGTGAATACACCAGCTCGTAGGGTAGTTGACAGTTAGTAAAGCTTTTCTTTGTTACGAATTTGGATGACTTACACGGAGATGCATTTCGATAATAGGATATAATATTAGATTGCTTCTTAAAAAGCAGCATGAGGTGCTGTAAACGTTACCTTTTATTTATTTATTTTTCTTTGTTTTCTCGTAAATTGCCTCTTTCTTTCTTTTTTTATCCATTATAAAAAGGATAAAATAATAGACCTTTTTCTTTTCCTTCTGTACATAATAAAAGTTATACTTTATCAATTCACAGTATTCCTCTTCTCTATATAAATACCCCATATGGACGATAAGTTAAAACCTCCATTCTTACACAATAATGAGAATCAATCCTCAAACATCACTCTGGTAAATTCATCAGTTGAAGAAGAGTTTAAACAAGAAGACGAACCGTATTCCATTTTCTCAAAGAAAGAGAAGTATGGGATTGTCATCATTGCTTCCTTCACCGCCTTTCTATCACCACTAAGTGCCAATATCTATCTGCCTGCATTAGATTCTATCCAAAAGGTTTGATCTCTTCATAATATATATATATATATATATATATATACAAGATGTACTTATAGTATGAATAGGATTTAGTGACCACAGAACAGCTAGTTAGCCTCACAATAACCACATATATGGTTTTTCAGGGTCTTTCTCCAAGCTTCTGGGGCTCTCTTGCCGACAACCTAGGCAGACGACCTGTCTATATCGTTTCTATATTATTTTATCTTGGTGCATGTGCGGGCCTAGCATGTTCCAAAAACTATGCTACCCTTGTTACTCTGAGGATGTTGCAAGCCTTTGGCTCTAGTCCGGCCATTGCAGTAGGAGCAGGGACTATAGGTAAACCTTGGAATTATTTGTTCTATCTTTAAACTAACATGACATTATTAGGTGATATCTCTACTCCTGCAGAGCGTGGAGGCTATATGGGAATCTATTCAACTGGAAGTACGCTAAGTCTTTTTGCAGGACCTGTTTTAGGTTTGTGGTGTATAGATTATGAAAGTATAAACTTTATTAAATAAATGTACTAAAATATAGGTGGTCTTTTAACAAATTACTTTGGTTGGAGGTATGAATAAAATTAATAATAATTTTGTCTTATTTTATTAATTCCATGCAAAAAAAAAATACTATTAGATCCATTTTTTGGTTTCTAGTCATACTCGCTGCTACCATTTGGTTAAACATTGTATTCTTTCTACCCGAAACATTACGCAAGTTGGTGGGCAACGGCTCTGGTTACGCCAACCCAACCCCCTATCAATATTGGAAAAGACGGGATATTGAAAAAAACCCATCCAAAGAAAACCACAAACCTAAAAGAAAGTTTACCATCAATCCACTCCGTTCCTTTGCTAACCTCAAGGAAAAGGATGTCTTTGTTATATTAGCTTACATGGCATCGCAGTATTCCGGGCAGTATGTTGTCCTGACAAGTTTAACTGAACTATTTGCAGAGATCTACAAATTGGATTCCCTTCAACTAGGGCTTTCCTTTTTGCCGCATGGAATTGGTGCGATTCTAGGATCGTATACGTCGGGTCTTGTGTTGAACTGGAGTTTTAAAAGGATCGCTAAAGGTCTAGGTTTGGACTCAAGTCAATTAAAGAGGTACTCGTTATTAAAGGAGAAGAGGGGGGGGGAGAACCAAATGATATGCTAAACAAAATATATAGAGGTAGCATGGAGCCTTATTTTCCCATTGAACGAGCACGACTTGGCATGACATACTATTGGGGTTTCTTATACGATGCCGTGTTGATTGGCTATGGATGGACATTAAAATACAAGCTTCCTTTACCTGTACCATTGACTATGTGTTTTATTAGTAAATACCGCATTTATACGTTTGATACTTTTACTAAACTTCTATAAATCTAGTGTCACTATGCAATGCATCAATTTCAAATGCGGTAAATACACTCTTGGTTGACTTATTTCCTACAAACTCTGCATCTATTATTGCATCAAATAACATAACAAGGTAATTTTAAATACAAATTTTTGGCGAAATGAGAGATATTAACTTGATGATAGATGTCTCACAGCATCTATAAGTATTCTGTCTATACCACTACTACGTCAAGCAGTAGGTATAGAGTGGACATTTACTATTGTTGCGTGTGTTTTATTTTTAACCCGTGGACTGGTAATGATTGAACTAAAGTTTGGGCCAAAATGGAGGCTTGAGAGGATTTCATCTGAAGAATAAAAAAAAATGTACATTATACTTAAAATATTTTAAGTCATATCCTTAAGGCAAGACAGCTTCTAACTGCGGAAAAAGCTTTGATCCTATTTTGAAATTGGCATTTTCGTTTATTTTTGGGTGCTTGTAGCATAGTGACAAGAATTACACTTTATCTTTTGCTGATAAAAGTGTTGATGATTAAAATCACCCTATTGTTTGTGACCGATCCATCAAAAACCGTTTCTTGGTAAATTACTTAAAAAAAGGGGGGGTTCATAACAAAAAGGGTCGATCCATATGAATTGCTCATAAGATGCATGAATGGTGTTATTAATAAGCAAAAAATCGACAAACTTTATAAATAAATAAAAAATAAGGGCGTTTTCAATTTGTTTTGGGTAAATCCGGCCCTAAAGAAGGAGCACTCAGCTTTGACCTACGCATGCTTAAAAATAGCTCATTGGCTGAGCACTTTTTGGTTACGGGATTACTAATACAATGCGTTCAAGGAAATAGAACAATCTACTTTTTTTATTTTATTTTATTTTTCTTTCATTATCAGTTATACTCTATAATGATAATAGTGATAAAAAAGAATGCTAAAAAAAGATATACATATGTTGATAAGAGTGTATCTACTTTCGCTGATAAAAAGGTATCGAAAAAAAAAACATTACACAAAATATGTTTAGACACTACATTGATCAACAAATTTGAAACTAAAAATTTTAATTGGTTAATTCGTACTAAACTTTTTTAAGCCAATCATTGAAATGAGATCAAAAACGAATTTTTATTCTTGCAAAAAAGTAATGATGTGATATTAAATCATGATGCGATAAAGAATTATACTTTTTTAAACAAAGATACATAAAGCAAATAAATACATAAATCATACATTCTATGTCGGGGGAGTTCAATTGAACACTCTAAATCAAAAGAGGTTCTCTATGTTTGTGCACTCCAAAAGAAAGGTTCCAGGGGGAGAGAGTGGGGGGGGATTAAAACCATAGTGAAATGATGTTTCCGATATCTCAAAGCGTCCAAAATAATAGATCGAGAAATAGATTAAGCCAGAATCGAGTAAAAATGCAAAAAGTTATGTATCATCAGCGAAAAGCGATAATTCAGTAGGAGAGCCGGGAGTGAAACGATGGGGGAAATATTGGTATTGATGACTAGATACATGGGTTAAATTGCGAGCAGTAGATGAAGAACGGTTGTTTTGATTGAAAGAATAAAAGGCTTGAAGAGATGGTGATGTTGGAGGAGTAAGCAGGAGTGAAGATGCTTTGGTTGATGATGATTTTGATGAATAGGTGCTTGCATTTATATCTTGGAATTGGCATGAATCTGAGCAATAAAGCTATAAGAGAGAGAATAAGTAAATTATGCAGTGAATGAAAGTAAAGTAACTTACGTTATTGTCAGTGCAGTGACGATCACAAATAATACACCAGGAGAGATCCATAATAATATGTATATATGTATTCAAATAATTGAAAGGGAAAAGTAGTAACGAAAGACTATAATGAAAAAATGTGGAGGCGGAATTAATGCACTTGTATTTATACGATTTTTTAATTTTCCAATTACCTCCCAAAAGTCAATGTTAGTCATAACGCATCTTATTAAACCCCGCAAAATGAGTAATTTTTTGTCTTTCTTTAAAACAAAAAGGTAAAAATAGACAAATATCTATCTTATCTGATTGGCATCAATTGATTGATAATATCAATCAATCTCAAATCACTATTTCTTTATTGAATTGAATACTCCTTTTTATTACATTAGTTTTTTTTTTTTTTTATCTTTTTCCCTTTTGAAAAATAACCGGGATCTCCGGGAAACGATGAAGCGAAAAAAATTAATTTCCTGGAAAATAATTTCATTTCGGAACAATAGGATCAACCTGAGTCACTTTTCCCGGCCGGGAAATCCCTTTCGAAAGTGATTTTCCTTTCCAAAAATTGAAATCATATGATAAATGAAAAAAGAACGTTTTGCTTGATGCTCTTAATGAATGTCTTTATTATTATTCATTTTATTTTACTTGTCGTAGATAAGGTTTACAGGTCTTTTTTATCTTCTTCTTTATCCTCCTGGACAGTAATTGGTTTATCCGAAGTAGGTTTAATGCCAAGAGCCTTTAATCTCTCAACCAAGCTGGGGTGAGAGTGGTTCCATGCAGAATACCAAGGGTCGACATTGAAACCGCCAAGGTTCTTTACACTCAGTTTGATCAAGGCACTACGTAACGTAGAAGCATAGCCCAACTTTAATGCATAAGCATCTATGAAAATAACAGATGAATGAAATGAATGATTACAAATATAAACAATTATTTACCTGCTTCGAATTCATTCTTGCGTTGATAGACATGAGAAAGGAAGTCAATTACATTACCAATAGGAGCATAGACAAATTGGAAGAGCAAGAAGCCAATGAGTGTGGGCATGGTTTGGAACCCAAAATCTTTATAAAGCTTGACATTGGAGATGAAGAAGGAAAACATCCAAAAGATGGTCAACAAAACAATTTGATTGACGCCCAAAAGCTTGAGGGTGTGATTCATCTTCCAATGACCAAGTTCATGGGCTATTGTTGATTGCATTAGTAATGATAACAACAAACTCTGTTTATACTTTACCCAACACAGCGCAAATCTCGTCGGTATTGGAGTGCTGAATCAATGTATCAAAGAGCACAATGTGCTTATTCTTTCCAAAGCCATAAAAGTAAGCATTGGAGTGGCTAGAGCGCTTGGAGCCATCAATGACATACAGCTTTTTAAGAGGGAACTTGATGCGAGCAGCCAATTCCTCGATGCGGGTGCGCAGTTCGCCGTCCTCCATTGGCGTCAATTTGTTGAACAAGGGCTGAATAAAAGTAGGGTACACAGTGATGATAAACAATTGGAAAAGGATGCTATGTGTAATAAACAACGTGTCAACAACAACAACAACAACAAATAATAATAATGATATCACCACTCACACAATAAGCCAAACATAGAAATAAAACTTTTCGCCGGAGGATTTGATCACCCATAAAAAGGCAGAGAGGAATGGCACCATAAGCACAACAGTGATCAATTGGGTCTTTAAAATATCAGTAAAGAAAATGCCAATGGTTTGGTTGTTGAAGCCGTGCTTTTGCTCCACAATAAACGTGGAATAGAGGCTAAAGGGAATGGAAGTGACTGTGGAAATCAAGGTGAAGAGCAAGGTAAAGATGATGGAATGGGTAATCTAACAAACAGCGAGATGAGACACTCCATTCAACCCTGATCAGCACACGCATTCCCATACTTACCTCATGCTCAGCACCATAGCCTGCAAAGCTCAACAGCCATTCACCAGAAAGTTGCCACAGCTTTGGAAGCACATCGTAATGGAGCATAAGGATTGTTTCGCCCTGCTTATAGAAGCCCTCGAAAAACCCAAAGCGAGACTTGTCCAAATTATATGCCTGAGCCTTTTTAAAGTCCTGTTCAGTGACAATATCAGCAAGCTCCTTTGGCCGTTCTTTCATCAAATAGCGCCTGTGCTGACGGTAACTAGAGGCGTGCTTGAATTTATAAATAAAGGGGGAGTTGGGCTATTTGTATTCTACTTACTCCAAGTATTGCTCAAACGCATAAACAACACAAGAAAACCCAAGAACAAAGTTCTTGTAATCAAATGTGTCTAGATAAGCTAGTGCATCTGCCATCTTAAACAAATCGTGGAAGGGAAAGAAAAATAAAAAATATAAATAAATACGCGCCTTGTAAATTTAACCTTTTTTTCCTTTATTATTTTCTCTCCTTAAAGTAGGCACAATGTCAGAAAATTCAAGCGTTTTTGGACTTCGCCATCAAGCACGCTGCTTGGCGCCCGTAACAAACAGTGCAGAAACTAGCCAGTTTCTGGTCGGCACAGTCGGAGGAAAGGAGAATGTCGTCTGCTTGTTGAGTTATGATGACGACGATGCCATCATCACGCCCACCTTTTACGAACATGCTGAAGAGGTGTGGGATATTGTATCATGTCCCACTGATAAGAACATGCTGTTCACTTGCCACAGCCCTGGTAAGTTTGAAGCATAAACACGCAATAAAAGTGAATTAACCAACAATAAAGTGTCGGGCAATCCTCAAAAGAAACGAGCTACGCTATGGAAGATACCCAACAATGATGATGATGATGATATCCATCAAGATGATGGTAGTCATAGTAATGATAACAATACTAGTAATGATCAACATGACCGAAATACACTTGTCCCCTTAGCGACGCTAGAAAACGAAGGAATAAAAAAGTAGGTGCAATTTACCCCCCTTTTTTTCTATTCGTTTATTTGGCACCGTTTATTTATGCCCCACATCCAAAAAACAGAGTACTTTGGGATCAGCAACAGCAAGATAGAGTCGTCTTTATCGATTCATCCAACATATACCTTTCTTCACTTGGAAGCAACTATACATCCATAAAAGTAAGAACGAAATAGACACAACAGTTTCATGGTTTTAATAAATACAAAGACATCACTGTCAATAGACACATCCTCCATCTTCTCTACCGACACTTCAAGCCCGAGTCTACGCCAATTAGAAAACGCCGTCCTCAACCCACACAACGGATACGAGGTGGTTGTGTGCGGAGACCGACAGTTGGCAGGCTACGACACGCGCACCAACCGCAACAGTTTTAGGATGAAGGGGCATGCACATGATAGCACGGTCCGCGCCATCGACTACAACCCCAACAAGCCCTATCACATTGCGACGGGCGGGGACGATAGTCTGGTGCGTATCTGGGATTCGCGCAACTTGACAGACCATCTGATGGAGATCAAGCAGCATACGCATTGGGTGTGGGATGTCGCGTACAACAAACTGCAGGATCAGTTGCTGCTGACATCGAGCTCGGATACGCTCGTGTCACTCCACAACACCATATCGGTGTCATCGGCTTCGTACTTGGAAAACGAGGACTCGAGTGGGTCTGAGGATGAGGATGGGTCGGATGATTCGTATAGGTAAGAACTTGGTTTGGATCAGTGCAATGAATTAATTCGGTTGGTTCAATAGAAGTAAACCTGTGGATGGTTTGATTTGCACTTACGACCAGCATGAAGATAGTGTTTACAAGGTGGCATGGAGTCCGACCGATACTTGGACATTTGCATCGATTTCTTATGCAGGAAGAGTGGTCATTAGTCAAGTGCCTACAAGTGAAAAGTTTAAAATTTTAGGTGTTTAATCATTTTTAATATATCATATATATATATAAAATCATTTATAATAATAATAATAATAAGAGAAGGCTAAAAAAAGGGGGGGGAGCGGGTATATTTATTTATTATATATGTGTGTCTATACTTTATTATGATTGATGAATATGGAAATAAATAGTTAGAAAGATGATTCTTTCTTTTCTGAATAAACCTCCCTCGTTTACAAGAGGTCTAATGCACACGCAAATGCTCTGACTCTACTGCATCCGACATATCAACACCAACAAAATCCTTTTCATTAAACTGATGTTCATGAACCTGCTCTTCGTCCTGTTCCTTTTCAATATCGGCGGCAAGCGTAGTACCAACACCTGCACGGGTACCCCATCCCACCTCATGCAACGTAAACAGCGCATACACTTTCATCACCGCAAAATAATAGTTGAACAGTAGCCAGGCGGGTAAATGGATGAGATCCTGAGGTCGTTTAAAAAAATGCGGGAACAGCTTGAGCCCTCTGGTGACAAGCAGCCACGTAATGTACGATAGGATGACGTTCCAGATGGGCAGAGGGGCATTTGTGGGACCCGCCTTGCTCGACTGCTCCAGGGCAAAGATAATCACTAGGACAGGACCGGATAGCAATGTGATTGGATTAAAAAACTTATCGACCATGGTAAAAGCGACATAGGGGTATCTCGTCCAGATGGTACGTTCCATAAAGAGCGATCTGAAATCAGATCTCCATGTGTTGCGGGTCCATCTAAGTACCTGCTTGATAAATCGCCAGTTATTTTTAAAAGTCGAAAAGAGCTCAGCCTCAGGGCACACCTGGATAAATGTGTTCCAGCCGTGCGTGACCATCCATCTCGTCAGAAACTTGTCGTCTCCTGAATTCAGTGGGTACTTGCCGAGCCAGAGGTCGTTCTGGAACCCATACTGGAACGCAGGATCTTTGAGAATCAGTGTGCGATAGGCTGCAGTGCGTCCGCTCAAACAGCATACCCCGCCGTCGATATGTGTGGACGCTGCGATTTCAATGTTGCGAATGGTCAGTCGAAAGCCGGCCAGTACCTCCCATACCGTTTGGTAACCGCTGGGGTCGACGGCGTGCACCGTCTGACTGGTGCCCACACCGCCCATCTTGAGATCCTCAAAACAGGCCAGGATGTACTCTAGCATGGTGGGTTTCCATATCGCGTCGTCATCGGCAAACACCAAAATCTCTGTGGTGGTGGCATTGACACCTGCGACCATTTGTAACCGCTTGTTGGCCTTTTTAACGGTGAGGACCCGAATTTTTGTTGGATCCACCTCGTCCGCAAGCTGCTGGAGGGGTTCTCGCATCTTGGCTTCGGTGATGATAATGATTTCCTTGGGATCGCAGGCAAGCCAGCTACGTGCGGCAATCTTGAATTCCTCGCCCGCATCAATGGTGGGCACGATGATGGTGACGTCCTGGGAGGGTCGATAGGTTGGATTGGTTTTGGGTTTTACTGGCTTGTATACAGCCCATGCGAGCACTTTGATAAAGTACCAAAGGTAGCGGTAGAATCCGATGATGCCCAAGGGTAAAAAGAAGGGTAGTAATCCAAGATCTTCTGTTAGATAGAGCATATCTTGGAATATGGAGTTGTTGTCGTTGTTGTCGTTGTTGTTGGTATAGTAATGAGCTGATGAACGTAAACTATTGCTATTTCTTTATTATATATCAGGTGTTTTGTAAAATGGGGTTAATTTTGTTGTAAATGGTTGACTTTTTTTTTTTTTTATACAATTAGACAATATTAATAGATGCTTGTAACAATTAAAAGATGATTGTTTTCTTTCTCTCTCTTTTTATAAATCAACACCTTTATTACTATTACTACTACTACTACTACTACTACTTTTATGAATATTATAAAAGGAAAAAGGTAATAGATAATAAGAAGAATAATAATAGTAATAGTATTATTATTATCCAGGCAGCATACATATATTATCAAGATATTTATACGAATGCGTGCTTTTATGAATGGATATAAATACATGTATAATAAACTCTAAAAAGGGATAAAAAGGGGAGGAAACCAAGGGAGCGGTCTGTAAGTAGAAAAGGGAAAGGAGAAATAGAAGATGTATGGTTGTTCATTTACTTCCATGTCTATATATAAAACCATCTTATTTTTAATAATGAAAAAAGTAATTGAGTAAACAAGTGTAGTTAATCTTGTATTGCGAATAAAATAGATAAATAAATCAAAGCATTGCTGTTAGTAAGATGGTTGAATCCTTTTTTACCCCTCTTTTTTCTTTATGTCTTTCTTTTATGCCTACTCCCGACATTAAAAAAATAACTTTTTATTTTACTTATACTTTTTTACTCCTTGTTTTTTGTTGCTGTTGTTGTACACTTCTTTATAAGATAATAAAAATATGAATGGTTCAAAATAACAAGTTTTGTCTTTTTAAATTATTTTTATCCAGTTTTCTTATGTTTCTTACTCCCTCCCTTTTTTTTTTTACAAATCGTCTATTTATATTTGAATGCTTTTCTTTGTTTGTATGTTGATCCTTTTTTGATTGTTTGATTTAGAGCAAAGTAAATAAGCACGTGTAGAATTGAAAGTTTACTTATTCGCTTGTTATTGAATTACATGCACAAGGTTTCTTTAGTTATGTTCTTAGATTGCTGGATGATCATAAAATACATTTTTTTTTCTTTACCAAGTGTATTATTATTATTATAACAAGTTTTGGTAAACTAATATCGTGTAACAAATTGCTACATCTGCATATAAACTTCTTTTATTATGATGTTAAATACACTCAGATGTAATTATTATTGTGCATTTTGATCATAAGAGGATACCATTTCACGGTAACTATTTAGGGATGTCTGATGATGCCAAAACAATAAAATAGCAATCCATGAGAAAAAGATCTCGGAAACAATTACATTTACGTTATTTCTATCCTAATTGAATCACAACCTCCCCAATTCTCGAGTCAACTAATAAACTGTCTTTTTCATTATCTTCAAACTAATGATGCAATGGCTGTAGATATATCGACTATTCCATGATTCAATTGAGTTTATAGTTGTTTCTTTCTTTCAATTCATATTTACGTATTTCAAGTCATCCTCTCATCAATTCAGTTTGTATTAGTCAAAAGAAAGAATTGGAATCAAAGGACTGTTTTGTTT
>VCJI01002525.1:44461-61158 GCA_024139395.1 Backusella morwellensis | reverse complement strand
ATTTATTATTAAAGTGGAGTTCTCTTTTTACTTGTTCATTTTATAGTCAGAGAGAGAGAGAGAGAGCAAGTAACTGTGTTCAGGAAAGAGAAAGACAGAAAAAAAAAAGATGTTACAGTGTTCTTACAAATAGAAAAAGTAATCAATTATGTAAGCTTGTATAATAAGCACAGCTTTTTGACATATTTTTTCTCAACTTTGTTTATCAAAAGCCAATCAATCAATAAAAAGGTATGTATGACAAAATTGTAGGGTGAACAGACCAAAAGAAAGCAGTTTAACAAAAATATTTTTTTTTAAAAAAAAGGTTTTCCCACACATGATTATAACAGGAAGAAGGGAAATTTAAGTTTTGAAAAAGAAATAAAATAAATTATTAGTCACAAAACCTATTTCACTTTTCTTTCGCTTTCTTTTTTCTTATTTTATTTCATAACAAGCATTTAACCATAATTATAAGAATAAAAGGTTTTTAAAAAAAAAGAAGACGATTATTGTTTCCTTTTTATAATAAATAACAGTAATAAATCATGTCGACCTATTCGGGTTACAGTCGACCCTGTTCGCCTTTAAAAGATACATTTTCGGCATTTGAAGAAGAAAAACACAACTATTTACTTTTATCACCTCTGGATACGACATCCACCGAGTCTTCTTCGCCACCTACTTCTCATTATGATGATAACACATTCGTATTAAAAGATGTAAATAAAAAACATTTATACATAGATAAAGAACCAGTGGTGCTTATCAGTATCTTTTTTTTGTTTTGTTTTTTACAATCTAGGAACCAAACGATCTGTTTTCAAGCTATTTACAAATGTATAGTGCTTTTTTTTTTAATAATTAATCATATCAAGTTGAGTTTAATCATGATCACATCTTTATTTAGGCCAAGTGAAATAGATTCAAAAGAAAAACAAGATTCGAAAAGGTATAAACAAATTCCTCCCAAAAAAAAAAACAAACAAAAAGCTTATTTTCTTCTTTTTGTTTAAAATAGCTTATTAAAGATTAAAGTTCTTGGTATTCCAGAAACAGGTGCAAAGTCGCGTGTCGAGACTCAGATTAAACTTTCTATTCAGCTTGAGGATGGGCAGGATAGAAAAGTAACCGACTATTCGTTTATTCGACTACAGAATCAGATGCTTGCAAGATCTCGACTCAAAAAGCTGCAGCAGCAAAATAATGGGGCAGTGATTGTAGCAGATTCCCAAGTCTTGGATTTGGAAGCAAAGGTGATTACAAGTCGTACCGATCAACCGATACGAATGTGTGTTGGATGTGTACGACGTGAGGTAAGGATGCGTCATAAGCAAATTATGTAATTTGAAATTAACACATTCTTTATAGCGCAAACGTGCAGAAAGAACTAAGGACAAGTCATCTGTTGATGAGTTACAAACTACGATTGAAGAGGAGAGGGACCGTATCTTGATATTTAACTGTAATCCCATGATCAACTTTAATTCAGGTGATGCTATTCTACCAACACGAATAACCTGCTACTGTAGACATCATGATGAGAAACTTGGTTTCAGGTAAATTAGCAACCAGTGTTATATATGTGTGTCGCCTTGACGTCTGATTTTTATTTTTATTTTTATTCGGCAAATCTATTTATGTTAGAGTTTGCTTTGTCATGAGGAATGACAAAGGCGAAATGGTCGCTTCAGGAATGTCTGCCCCCATCTTGATCACAGACGACCATAAAAGCTCAAAAAAGAAAAAAGACATTAATAATGATAAAACAAGGAAACGCAGTAGAAGTACTGACAACAATTCGGTTGAGAATAGTCCTGAGACACCACTTGATACCCCAAAGTCCGAAAAGAAGGATATGATACTAGAGCAAGATCAAGTGTCAACACTATTTCAGGAAGAAGAGGGCTGGCCCTTTCATCGACGCAGACGTACAGATACCCAAGGCCATTTTGTTCCCGTCTCATTGCCAACCACGCCTCTAACGGAGAAGGATGACTTTACATTACTATCGGATTTTGCAGCAGCATTCAATGGTAATGATAGTCTCTTACCATTTGCATCATCAGCAACGTTTATACCTCCTTCTGTTCAAACATCATCATCATCATTATCATCAACATCGAATCCTCGTCAATCTACCTCTTCGTCAACCACATCCATTTCCTCGTCTTCTTCTTCATTGTCATTATCTTCATTATCGTCATCTGCAATGTTACAACCACTACAATCCATACCGACCACTGCATCATCGGCTGCTATAGCACCTACCACCGACACTACACCATTTCTGTCCATCTTGAATGAACCCATGATGCCACTACCGCCTCCACCAGCACGCGTGCCCCAAATCGATCGCCTCGTTCCCTCACAGGGTCCCATCTATGGCGGCACCGAGGTATCCATACTCGGCAGCGGCTTCTACCAAGGTCTCTGCTGTGTCTTTGGCGAGCAGCCTGCTGCCACGCTCTACTGGAGTGAAAACACCATGGTCTGCCTGCTGCCACCCGCCAGTACCCCAGGCCCGGTGGTTGTCTCGTTCAAGGAGCAGATACTCGAGCAAAGCGAGATTTGCATCTTTACATACTATGACGCCAGTGACCAAGCGCTTTTGGAGCTCGCATTACAATTGGTGGGTATGAAGAGCACAGGTAAATTACAGGATGCCAAGCAAGTGGCGATGGGTATCATTGTTCAAGGGAAAAGCGTTGACACCAAAACCGCCAATACAAATGGCCACACGATGCTTCATCTCTCGGTGCTGTTAAAGTATACCGATCTGGTCAAGTCATGGATTGAAAACAAGCATGAAATGGATGCCCAGGATAAATCGGGTATGACGGCACTCCACTTGGCATGTCATTTGGGCTCCCTGGAGATGGTGACACTCCTGATGGAGGCGGGTGCGGATGCAACCATCAAGAACAATGATGGATATCTCCCGTCCTTCTTTATACCTCATGATAAGCATGACATCAAGAAACTCCTGCCATCACCCAAGCGTAAACCGCTGTCACGAAGATCGAGTATGAAGGGAAGCCATTTAACGCATCGATTCCATTCACTGACCAAAGAAACCAAGGTGGAAGAGACAACAGCACCCACGATGGAATCGGATGGATTAGGTTTTGTGCAACCCAAATTAGATAAAAGACTGTATCTCTTTTGGTTACCAGTTTTAATAGGTAAGAATGACATGTCGTGCTTCCATATTTTTATTTATTTATTTATTTAATTTTATAATATCCACTAGTGGCTGTTGGTCTATTGTTTGTACAGTTAATGGGTCACCCTACACTTATGGAACCTTTATTAGAAAAAGTGCCTCGACGCCTTTCTTTTACGATTTAATATACCACTTTATAAATAATATCTCCTTGTTAAATAACCACTTTATTTCTTTCTCTCTTCTTCTTCTTATAAAACATACTACGCACACACACACATATATATATATATATAAAACACATACCACAAATCAAAATAAAACATCTTAAAAAAACAAAAAAGACTCACTGACTTTGAATCATCTCATCAGTAATCGTTTTGATTGGTGAGATGCCATAAAAAAAGGTCAATAATTGGATTAAATAAAGTAACCGTTTGATCTTGTTTTTTTTTCTTCTTTTCTCTTCATATAGAATACATAGACTTAAAATAAAAATGGGTGTTGCTTCAAACTACGTTGTTCTTTGGGCTTCCCAAACTGGAAATGCGGAATGGATTGCAAAGAACATTCACGACGAGGCAAAGAGCAAAGGCTATGCCGGTGACTGTTTTGCTATGGACGACTTTGAATCTGTAAGTTTCCTCTAGTTTCATAGATTAGTAATCACTCACATGCACAAAGGCCAAGTTAAAAGACACTGGTATTGTTATTTTGGTCTCTTCAAATACAGGCGACGGTGATGCCCCCGACAATTCACTCAAGTTTTGGCGTTTCCTTCGTCGCAACAAGGACAAGACATATTTCAACCATGCCCAGGTCGCCGTCTTGGGATTGGGCGACTCCAATTATTCAAACTTCAATAATACTGCAAAGAGATTGGAGAAAAAATTTAAGGATTTGGGCGCTACTGTGTTTCATGAGAGAGGCTTGGCAGATGATGCCGAAGGGTAAGGAGGGTTAGAGGATCTATGTGAATATTCAACTCATTTTTGTATTAAAAGACTCGAGAATGTGGTTGATCCTTGGATTGAACAGTTGTGGGAGCGTTTACCCAATGTACTCGAACAAGATAAGGCCGCCGCTGTTGAAAATGGCAAGGTAGAGGAGGCTTTGGAAAAGCAGGTTTCGGAACTCAAGGTCGATCCTGCAGATATCCCTTACTCGATGGATAACCGTATCGAGAGATTACCCGAGCCTGTTGAGAAGTACCTTCACTTGGAGAATTCACTCGTTGATCAGAACCAAATAAAGCAAAGCCAAGAGCCCAAAGTCGACCCTGCGGATGTCCCCTACTCGATGGACAACCGTATTGAGAGACTGCCCGAGCCTGTTGAGAAGTATCTTCATTTGGAGAACTCGCTTGTGGATCACGGACATGTCAATGGCAACGGAAAGGCACAGCATAAGGGGCATCCATTAAATATCAGCTTGACAGGCTTGGAGCCGGGAGCTAAGCTAACAGGCTTGCCTCGTGCATCTACAGCCGTCGCCAAACTTGTCGAGTTGGAGAATCAGAGTAACGCCTTGACCGGTACAAATCCCGGGGATGAAAAGAAGGTGCCTGACTTTGTCGTGACACCCGCACCTTTGGTCTATGCACCCATCACCATGATATCCTGCTTGACAACCGATGATGCCGTCAAGCGTACCCTAGAATTGGAATTGGATGTTGGCGAGGAAACCAACTTTGAGCCCGGAGATGCATTTGGTGTGGTTGCGCCCAACGACGAAGGCCTTGTGGAGGCTCTCTTGACGCGTCTCAATATCCCCAAGGAACGCTACAATGTGCTTTACAAGGTGGACGGCGGGGATAGCTTGCCAACCCATTTAAAGAAGGCAGCCTCTGTCAGTATTGCGGATCTGTTCCGTTATGGTGTTGATTTGACTAGCTCACCCAGAAAGGCACTCTTTAGAGTCCTTGCTGATTTCACCACAGATCCCAAGGAAAAGTTGACACTGATGTATATCTGCAGTAAGCAAGGCGCTGCTGCATTCAACGCTCTTCGTGAAGAGGCACCTACCCTGCTGGATATTCTTGAAACTTTCCCCACATGTCAGCCTCCCGTCGACCGTCTATTGGACATGCTGCCTGCCCATATGCCCCGTTTCTATTCCATCTCGAGCTCACCCTTGAAGCGTCAGGGTAAGATTCGCTTTGCATTCAACATTGTCGAGTATACCACCGTAAGCCAGATTGAGCGTAAGGGTGTCGCCACACCCTGGCTGGATCAACTCACCGGTTTGGTCCCAAGTCGCAAGACACCTGCCAACACCCACGCCATCCCCGGTGTCGAGATCAAGGTACCCATCTTTATCCGTCAGAATGCCAATGCCTTTGTCCTGCCCTCAGAGACCCAGCGTCCCTTGGTCTTGATCGGTCCCGGTACCGGCATTGCACCCTTTATCGGGTTCCTGGAGCACCGTCAAACGCAACGCCAGATCCGCATGGCCATGGGCTCGATTGGCCACAATCCCACGCGCCAGATCCGGGATCAATTTGGCGCCATTCATGTCTACTATGGATTCCGTAACAAGAACAAGGATTTCCTCTTTGAGACCGAGTTGCGTGAGTTCCAAAAGGATGGCACCATTACAAAGTTATGTCTTGCAGAGAGCCGTAGCACCGACGGTAGTCCCAAGGAGTATGTGCAGGATCAGTTGCGTCAGGACGCCGATGAACTCTATGATCTTATTATTAACAAGGATGCTGCCATTTATATCTGTGGTGATGCCAAGGGTATGGCAAAGGGTGTGCAGGATGCTTTGGTGGATATGCTCGTTGAACGTCAAAAGGATTTGGATGCTGTAGAGGCAAATAAGCTGTTGATGAAATGGATTGCCGAAAAGAAGTATTTGCGTGATTTGGTACGTGTTTTTGTTGTTGTGGATTGATGCATGAAAGACTAATTTTATTTATTTTTTAATAGTGGGCATAATTTTCTTTAATATACACTCTTCTTATATATAAAGTTTAGAATGTACGAGAAAAAAAAAAAGTAGATGCTCGTGTTCTTTTGTTAATACTATTACTATTCTTTGTTTTTAATTATACATTAATCAATAAATATATATATATATATATCTTCTTTATTTTGTTTAATTGTATATTTTCTTGAGATTGTGATTCTGTAAAAATGCCTCATATTACATTCATTTATGACGCAAAAGATAAAGACTGGGTAAATATGTATATTGTACAAAGACTAACAAGGTGTATTACTAAAGGCATTTCATTACTATTAGAAGACCAAATTTTCGTGAGCCCAAAGTTTAAATGTGCGGTCGTATCCCGAAGACAAAATGAATCTATTATCTAATGGAGGAATGATAAATAAATAAATAAATAAATAAATAAATAACTGTTGCAATGTAATTTATAAACGAACCTTGCGAAATATCCACGCCCATTACTTTTCCACTGTGGCCATCCAAGCTTTTAATCAGTTTAAAGTCGTCACCAGACCAAACCTTGACACAACCATCATAACCTGAACTCGTCAAATACAGGCCAGCTATATTCTTTGGATCCGATGCACTTCCATTCGATGCACCAGGTACACCTTTGCTATACTTGACGTCGGAAACAAGCGATGTATGTGCTGATATGGTGTAAATTGTACGTAGGGTGCGCACATCCCAAATCTTGATGGTGTTATCGGCACTAGCGGAAGCAACATGATATCCGTTGGGCGACCAATCCAGGCCAAGAATATCTTTCATGTGGCCTTCCAGCGTAAATGAAGATCTTCCCGTTCTCGTATCCCACACTCGTCCGATGGCATCCAAACCTCTTTATATATAAAAAGTAAATAACCTTTTTTATCCAATCAGATGAGAATGACTTACCCTGTTGCCACTAAACTACCATCACCTTGGAATGCAATAGCATAGACCTCTTTTGCATGACCTTCTTGTAATAGCAGCTCCTGTGTAGTCTCTACATCCCATAAACGCCAAGTACCATCAAAACTTGCACTGCCCAAGTATTTGCCCGAAGGATGAAAGCCAATGCGGGCTACGCGCCTAGCATGACCGCTCAAAGAAGCCATGGGACTCTCTCTATTTCAATATTAGATTAAATCAAACGAGACTTGATCATTCTTACTTTTCTAGATTCCATAATTGGATGATGCCATCACCACCGCTCGATGCCAAATTCACAACGCTCTTATCCAATGACTTTGTTGCCTCTGGGTGGAACGCCAAACCACCCACTTTATCATTGTGGCCCTTCAACGTCAAGATGCATTCACACTTGGGGACGGACCACACCTTACAAAGACCTGACCATGCACCGGTGACCACCAATTGGGAGTCCGGACTAAACACAGCCTGTGCAACAGGTCTTTCATCGGCAATCTGAGAGGCGCAAATGGTATAATCCTTCAGCTGGGTGTGCAGCTCCTTTCGACTGGCCTTTAATAGCGCAAGTGGAATATTTGATTCCTCTTTTTGACGTTCGATTCTTGCTTTTGCTCTATATATAAAGGTGAGAAATGGTACATGTGCCGTCTTGTTCAACAAACCTTGGTAGTGAATATTGAGTAATAAACTTTCTTGCTTCCAGCAATTCCTCTGATCCAGCCGTAAAGAACTCCTCTTCCTCGTCCTCGTCCTCTCTATCATGGGAGTCTTCACTGTGTACATCTCCACCACCTTCCATTTTAGATAGTAAAAATCTTAGACGATCTCTTCTGTCACCAGGCTAAAAAAAAAACAGAAAAACTGTTATTAGCCCGCACACTATTCCATCATAGTGAGCTTACCCCTTCAGCGAAAAGGCATTGTGGCTCGCCTATTTCTCGGAGTCGTTGACGAACACGGCCATCGTCTGTTGGCACTGCCATGTTGTAGGCTCGCTGTCTTCGCTCAAATTCTTCCAATGCTTCGCGATCGGCTTCGCCTGCTCGCACTGAATATGTTCCTTCTGAGCCTTCAGCTATTTCATAGTCAGTAAACTAATAAGTTTAAATATCCATTGTAAAATACCTAGAGCTTCAAGATCGATGCCTCCACTTGTAGTTGAGCTGCTTGGTTCGTCGAGGCGTGGTCGTTTCACCGACTCTTGGCCCTCCAACGTACCAAAATAAACGCGAGATTTTGAGGCGAGTTTGGAGATTTGAGAAGGTGTGTCGTTATCCATCTTGCTTGTTTATGTTGAAAGCAGTAAAAACAAGTGATGCACTTTTTTTTTTGAAAATGTAATTGTTGTGACGGCTCATGTCTGAGATTCATTTTCACTGTCGATTTGATTTGAATGTCTTTGGTTGATTTATTTGTTATTCGTTACTTTGTAATGCAAATTGTAACGTTTTCATTGTAACGTGGTTATATCATGGATGCTTTTAATAAAGCTCAAAATATTGCCAAATTCTAATATAAATGATTTTTCCCAAATGATAAAAAGTAGCTCAATGTGAATATGTTAGAAATTTCTACAATGAAACGTGGTTTTTTCTTCATAAAGGATTGCTTTACCTAAAAAAAAGTGAACTAGTGAATCCTTTATTCTTCATAAATAAATCCGAAAACATCTGACATGGTCAGAGGAGCTTATTTTTATAGATGAGCCACATACCTTCCTCCTGTCTTTTTTTTTTTTTCATCATGGGTTGGTAGTTATTTTCGCACCAACATCTTCCAGGTACAGCATGTAGTTAGTTCCAAGTTAACGTTATGTTTCAACACTTGTTTGTTGATAGTAATTAAGGAGCTTAAGGACTTATGAAAAGCGCAGGTATACATGAAAGCTACCATTATGGATTATATATCTACTGCCACTTTGTATTCAATATCATTCATATTCTGTATTTTTAATGACCTCTATGAATGGAATAAGCAACTTTTCCTTTGAGTAAAAATTTTCTAAAAAAAAAGAGAATAATAAAGTTACTGTTTGTCAATGGTTGTATTGATATGACATTGGTTTGTTTAAAGTTATCATCTACTGATCTATAGATTTACCTCTTGCTTGGTGCTTATGCATGTTTTTATAGTAAATATTGCGTATTGTTGGATGAAAATGCACATTTAGGTTATTCTACTTGAATGTTTTAAAAGTTCTTTGATGATACCCTTTAAAATATATAATAAAATCTTACAGAGCAATTGATTCTCTGGGCTTTTTCTAATTGAGATTACACATGTAAGAATGAACTATAGATGTTTCTTTTGACAATAATTATAGATAGAAAAGCGATTTATTGTATAGAAAATGACATATTCTTTTTTTCCCACGTTTTAAACTTACTCTCCTTTCCATGTGATTAGTTTCATTGTTAAAGGGTTTACTCAGGATACCGCTCTTTCTTGGTTTACTGAGCATAATAATAGAACGATGAGTTTCATACTAGAATAAAATTGATATCACCAACAATAGAATACAGTTAATTTATTTGATTAGCCAAATGTTGATGTGGCTAGCGAGTTCTTGTACTCATCTTCTCCATTGCTACTAACATAAAGACAGATGTTTTCATGTGATGGACACTAAAACATAAAAGTGTCAGATTCAATATAATTTTGATCAATTAAATCAAGATCAATATTTAATGAACCTTTTAGCAGCAGGAGGGGTGCTAATTATTATTTGCGTTTTGACATATTATTATTAACACTATAATTGCTGTTAATGTATCTAAAACACTTGCAAGTTTATTTATTTGTGCTGGGCTAAGTTAAAATTTAAAACTAATGACTACAATGATATCATTGAAGCAAAATCTCACGTTCATTATATTTTGTTTTCTTGGAAAGAAGTGAAACAATAATGGATGAGGCACTGACATGTGTAAATATATATAGTTATTTTTACAACCAGTAGAAAAAAAATACTGCAATCATAAATACCTGGTACGGCAGTAGCATCAGATAAGCTTATCTCACTTTTGATAAGAAAAGGTATCAGAGCTGCAAATTAAAATAAGGAGAGTATATAAAACATTTCATTCGTGACGAAGTGTTTCCATTTACTTTCTTTAATACCATTGGCAGAAGTTAACAAAACGTGATGTCGCATGATGTCCTTACAGAAATGATATATTGAAATAAAACCATCAAGTTATGCCTATTTCGATTTTACTGCATCTCCAATATATCAAAATAAAATAAAAAAAGTTATAAAAACCCTTTGTATTTCACTTTATTTTTATTTTCTTGTTTTACTTACTTTCTATTTATTTTCCCTCCATGTCTGCTACAGCTGATTTATCACCAAGTTTTTTTCACAAGTTCTCAAGTGTTTTAAGATTCACTCAAAAGTTTAGACCGTGGAAAAATGCCCCCCAACCATCTATTGAACTTCCAACAAGTTCAACAATAATTGATTTGACGTAAATGCATATAAACATCACATTGATATCGTATATTCACTCATTCCTTCATCATAGAAAACTAAGAGATGAAAAACTCAATCTTGAAATTCATGCGCTCATATCGGAGCTGTTTCCTACTTGGATTAACGGACAATACCTGGAAATCCAACGTGTTAATGGAGCCTTAACAAAGTAAGTTTTCCTCTCTCCCTAACTTGCATTGCTACTTTTTATTAATACTAAAAAAAAAAAAAGTGCTGTATTTTTTGTCACTGCCGGATCTAAACGGCTTCTTCTTCGTGTCTACGGTATTGGCTGCGACGACATCGTTGATCGAACTAAGGAGATTCAATGGTTCGTTCGTCTGGCAAATCTCAAGCTAGGACCCAAACTTCTCGGTTTATTTGGTAACGGTCGATTTGAAGAATATTTGGATGCCACTACTTTGACAAGCCAGGATATTCGCGACAAATCTATATCGACTGCCATGGCACATAGGCTCTCACAGTTACATTCTATTGCAAGTATTTATCCGAATGCTAAGGAGGGATCATGGGAAGTTTGGCTTATGGTTGACAAGTGGTATCACATGCTATTGACACATTTACATCATGGGCTATCAGCTAAATCCGCTTCCTGGGCTAAAGCACTAAAAGAAATGGATATTGCTCGACTGGGCCGCGAAATTGAGGAATGCAAGGTCTTGTTGAGCTCGATGAAAAATAAAGTAGTGTTTGCACATAATGATGTGAGTTGACTGTTGCTGTGATTTTTATTCCTCTTCCCCATTAATCAATTCAATATCTAGACACAATATGGTAACATTCTAAAAATGAACACCACAGGAGAACTTATAGTGATTGATTTCGAATACTCGGGCTACAACCCCAGAGGATTTGATCTTGCCAATCATTTCTGTGAGTGGATGTACGACTACCATAGCGATGAACCTGCTCTTATGATAGCCTCTAATTATCCAACACAGGAAGAGCAAACCAATTTCTTAAAGGCATATGCAAAGCATGGAAACTTAAGAAACTTACAGCAAGAAGTATCCGCCTGGACAATGGCATGCCATTTAACCTGGGCTCTCTGGGGCTTTGTACAAGCTAATCAAAGTGAAATTGATTTTGATTACTTCTTTTATGCTATTCAAAGAATCCAAGCCTTTAGAAAATGCCTACAAGAAAAAAAGGAAGAGTAGCGCTTTCTAAAGTTTCTTACAACTCCAAGTATCATACTGCTCAGCAATATATATATATAAATTAAACAACTTGCAATTTGAATAAATAAAGAAATTATATAGCATTCTCATTGTGTTGGTTTTATAGTAAAAGAAAAAAACCCCCCAAATTCAATTCGTTCTCTTTACAGAGTAAATGATATATATATTCTTGTGTCAAATATTCGATCCGACGATATTCCTTCCGTTTTTAGTAATTGAAAAGTCACAACGGCTTGTGTAAATGCAAGGTCCAAAAAGAGAGGATATTTTTTTTTTAAGTTCTGTCAACACTATTTCTAGTTTTTAAAAAATGGATACTGCTAGACCAGGAGAAGCCCGTATTAAAGCAGAGTAAAGCAGCTATTGTCTTGTTATATTTATATCAATTTAATATACTTATGTTTTTGAAAAAAGATACTTGAAAGCAAGCTGGTATCCTGAAGGCCACAAAGAGGTGGAAATAAACGACGATGAGGCAGAAGGAGCATCAGAAGGAAAGAAGAACAAGAAAAAGGTAAAAAAGAATAAATAACAATATTGAAAATAGAAAAGACTTATGAATATACCAGAGAGAGCGAGGCTCCAATAAGGGCCGTACTAATAAAAAGCCCAACCATGACAGCATAAAGGTAAAAAAGAAATAGAGTGCATTCCGTACTTATACTTATTATCGCGATTAGCTTTGCAAATATTTTGGAATGGGTGAAGAATGTCCTTTTGGTGACAAGTGAGTACCTTGATTTACAAACAAAACAAAAAAAAAGATATTAAATGACCCTGATAAATAGATGTAACGTCTCTCACAACTTGGAGGAATATTTAGCCATCAAACCAAAGGACGCTGGAGATAAATGTGTCCTGTTTGATCTCTATGGAAAGTAAGTCATAGAGGCTTATTCCATTTTATCAATACTAACAATTGTATAATAGGTGTCCCTTTGGATACAGATGCCGCTTTTTATCTGCCCATCTTGATAAAGACAACAAGCTTGTCGTTAACGAGGAGCTTTATAAGCAAAACCCTGTTTATACAACAAACGGCATCCAATCAGAAACGCAAAAAGCACTTCATCATGGCAAGGTTAGTAAACTGGGAATAATGGATTAGAGTGACCTATCCTAAAACCTTCTTGTAGCTGGCATTCCCACGATCAGAAGCATATTTAGAAACCATTGCTAAGGAAATTGCAGATGAACAAAAGCAAAAGGATATAAACACCCTAAAAAGAAAAATCGCGAATGGGGAAAAAGAAGAGGCCGATGCTTTATCTAAAAAGCTAAAGACGCATGAAGACGATGATGATAATAGCGATAATGATACATTTTTTGATGCTTCCAGTGAATTCACTGATGTTTCATCTGTTCTAGCTGAATCAGAAGCACCTGAGAAGCCTGTTGGTCCTATTGACACTGGTTACAAGAAGCTTATTGATTTTAGAAACAAGACTTATCTTGCACCACTCACTACAGTATGTTGATATTATGATGATATCCTATCAGTTCAACTTACAATAATGATTATATAGGTTGGTAATTTGCCATTCCGTAGAATCTGTAAAGAGTACGGTGTGGATATTACTTGTGGTGAAATGGCCATGGCAACAAACTTATTGAAGGGACAGCAGTCAGAGTGGGCATTGACCAAACGCCATAAATCTGAGGATATTTTTGGTATCCAAATCTGTGGTTCCAAAGTGGAGCACGTCGCCAAGGCTGCAGAGATATTGAATAAGGAGGTCGATGTTGACTTTATTGATCTTAATATGGGTTGCCCCATTGATTTGGTATTTAAACAAGGTGCTGGATCCGCTTTACTGGACAATAGAGGTCGTATGTTTAAGCTTTTAAGAGGCATGCAGGAGGTCACCGATATTCCTATTACTGCAAAGTACAGATTGGGTGTTCGTGATAATGCTCCTACTTGTGATCGTGTCGTACCAAAGTTGGATGAAATGGTAAGTGGTGAATACACACTTTAGTCTGTTCTTGTTTTCTAATGGGATCACTTTTTTTTTTTACCAGGGAATTGCATTGAGTACCGTTAGTATTAATAAACCAATCTACATGGAAATCTATATTAACATCTTTCTATTTATAAATAGATTCATGGCCGCTCTCGTTCTCAAAGATATACAAGAAAGGCTGACTGGACATATGTTGGCAAGATGAAAAACCTTACCCATCGTATGCCCCTTTATGGCAACGGTGATATTATGAACTTTGAAGACTATAATCATGATGTTGAAGTGAGTGGTGTTGATGGTGTCATGATTGGGCGTGGTGCCTTGATCAAACCTTGGGTATTTGATGAAATCAAAAACCAGAGACATTGGGATATTTCTGCCAATGAGCGTTTTGATATGTTGAAACGCTTTACAGATTATGGTTTAGAGCACTGGGGTACGGATACTCATGGTCTCAACACTACCAGAAGATTCCTTTGTGAATGGCAATCATTCCTTTATAGATATATTCCAGTCGGTTTGCTGGAACAACCTCCTCAGCTTATGAACGAGAGACCACCTCCTTTCCAGGGACGTAATGATCTTGAAACTTTGATGGCCAGTCCACTTGCTTCCGATTGGGTTAAAATTAGGTAGGAAAATTGTGGTACAATAGTGGGACGAGGAATCATTTTTAACAAAATCACTTTTTTTTTTTTTTAAGTGAACTTTTGCTTGGACCTGCACCCGATGATTTTAAATTTATTCCCAAACACAAAGCGAATTCGTACGAAAATGTTGAGGTAATATACATTTATTATTAATAGTTATCAACCCTTTTTTCAATTTTTTTCTGACGTTTTCATTTCTTTTGAAAATAGGGATAATTTGTGAAATATACATAGTGAGGAAGGGGAGGTTTCTTTTCTTTTTTAAAAAAAAGACAAAGTAAATAACATATATATAAATAAATAAAACATAAAATTATATAGTACAGAGTGAGGAAAGAAAAAATAATAATAAAAAAGTCGGCTAATTGTTTTCACAACAAAACTCAATATCCGCTATTTCTTTTGGTGCTGATGCTGTTAATACGTAAGGCTCTTCCTTTCCAACCACAACATTATCTTCAATGCGGATACCAATGCCTTGGTATTTCTTTGGGAATTTATCATTAAAAGGGACATAAACACCAGGTTCAATTGTCACCACCATGTTTTCTTTAAGTTTACGAGAACGATCTAAATCTTGCAAATCGTGTACATCTAAGCCTAAATAGTGTCCTACATGATGAGGGTATAACATACGCTCTAGATCCTATTATTGTTCACCTCCTTTATTAATCATCTTCCGAACATTTCCTATATACGCATATCCACTTACCCAATTATTAATTGTAAATCCAAGTTCTTTGAGTTCTTTTTTCATTAATCTGACAGATTCTGCATGAATTTGATGCAGAGATATGCTATGAACTTCCGTACACATCTAAGGTACCACCAGGGATAAATATACCATGTATAAACTGACAAGGGGGTATTATGAATCTTACCTTTATACAAGCTTTATTTACATTTAGCACTGCTTGATATAGCTCCTTTTGGGACTCAGAAAACCTTCCGCTAACGGGCCATGTACGAGTAATATCACTAGCGTATCCATTATATTCACCACCTCCATCAACTAATACCAATTCTCCTTCTCTATTTTTTTTAAGAAAAATAAGTAAACCCTTTAGTCATCTATCCCCTAGTCTCTCCTCCATATCACGTCTTACTTCATTTCCATATCATTTCGTACATAATGCATGGACAAAGCATTTGATCCTGTTGCCACGACTGGTACATAGGCCAATACCGAAGAGCCTCTGACCCGACATTCAAAATCCAATTTGGCCCATAATTGTGCCTCTGATAATCCTGGTTTTGTGTATTTCATCGTCTCGATAAACGCCTGAGCACTAATGATACCCGATTTCTTCATGATTTCAACCTCATGGTTTGTTTTGATCATCCGTAACTCTTGGATATACCGACTTAATGGTTTGATGTAATTTGTTTTCAACCCTTTATATACGAAATAGGGCACCCATGTTATTTTTTTTTAATCCTTCTAATTGTTTTTTTTTTAATTCCATTCTTCTTACCTGATGCAATACATTTTTTTGTTTTTTCGTCCGATATGAGATTGGGTATCTTTCCGGGGCTATCCATATAGAGCATGTGTTTTGATTTATCCATTTTTTCCTTTAAAAAAGCCATAAATCTTGTATTGTCATAAGCCTCATCTGCTCCAAATAAGTCTTTGACGCCATCAACGCCTGTCCTGGGTCCATCCCACATCTCCACGTTTGAGTTTTTGGGTAATACAAACATGCTTTGTTTAAATCCGCGTACCGAATTATTTTTTTCTACGGCCTTTTGTTTAGGGTTTTTCAAAAAATAAAAATTAAAGTTGTTGTTACCTAAAACAAGTGCTGCATCTGGTTCATTAAATCCGCATAGATACCAAAAATCCGTATTTTGATGAAATTGATAGAAAATATTATTTGTCATATACCGAGTGCTATATCCAAGACATATTACAACTGCATTGTCGGGCAATGGTTTCATTAGGTTGGCTCGACGTTGTTCAAACTCAACAGCAGAGAGACCTGGTGTCACTTTTTTTCACAGTGGAGTGTGAGAAAAATAAGATTTCTCGTCCCCTCTCCCTCCCTCTCTCTCTTTTATATATAGCCTTACCCTGTCCCATAGCCATTAAGTGCGGATGAGTTTGGTGAACGGCCTGTCCAAAACAACGGCGATTAAAGCTTGGTCTTGAAAGATATCTCTTTCCCACAGGTTGGATGTTTCTTTTCGGATAAAGTCGTAAAATAGCAGCACTACTTTGAAATACTATTGAGATCGAAAAACACAAAAAAAAAGTCAATATAAATATTGAATTGATTCCTTATATATCGTACCTGTACGTGTTGCTATTCTATTAATTGACATGTAAAAAGAAAACGAAATATAAAAAATATAAAAATCAAAACAAAACAAAACAAAAGTGGGAAAACAGGA
>VCJI01002525.1:13964-29376 GCA_024139395.1 Backusella morwellensis | reverse complement strand
TTTTTTTTTTTTTTGCTTGTTGACATTTTCTCTTTCCAAGCTGATCGAATTATAACATATCACAATCATTTTTCTAATATGCATCAAATTCCAATTGATTACTATAGAAAAATAGAGAGAAGCACCTTTTTTCAGTACTTTTTAAGTTTCCAATTGAGATAGATCAAAGGAATATCTCTAAAAAACATCTGAGATTTAATAGAGCAATCAAGACAGAGGTGATACAGAATTTAATACTTCATGGTCATAATGTGACAAGTTTGTCATACCTTCAATGTTGAATAAGGTAAAAGCCTTCAATTTTTTAATACAAAACAAGATGTTTTTTCAATGTCTGTGAACTCAAAAGAATTCGATTAAAGCGACATGATTTGACATTGGCTCCCCGCTACCATAATGATCAAGTATGGTAATATTTTTCATTTTATTTCTCACTAATCCAACATAATGGTAACTCTTTGCGATAAGACCTTTTTTTTTCTTTCTTTAAAGAAAGCCATTCTTCTCAAGTTTAATTATATTGCTAATCTCGTATTTTGATGCTGAGATAGTTATAGATGTTTAGACTGATGGTTAGTGGATATAATATTTATTTAATTGTTTCTTTTTAAAAAAAGTGTTGCTATGTTTACTTGTTCCTTTCTAAACTATTCTTTACTAGCACAGAGATAAAGACCTACCTCAATAGTAGTGATGTGGTTTTTTCTCATTGGCTTTTTAAAACTACGCGAGACAGATGGTACTTCTTTCATTCAGATGAATAAACATGATATTTTATTAAATTAAGAACAACTCATGATAAAATAAGCAAAGAAAATTGCGATCGACAATGCATTAATAATTAGCCGTTGGCTCGACCTTGTGCATGATGGTCAAGCCATTATAAAAAATGGGCTGAACATCTCGTTACGCGAGTTACCTTGCCTTTTCATTTGTCGTTTCTTTTTTTTGCATATATTAAAAAAAAAGTTATTGTCATACTTGCCACTTTCAACCTTCCATCTGTCTGTTCACAAAGAAAAGATACTATTATAGGAAATAACACAATTTTTGGTTAACCACCATCCATTCGTTTTGGGTTAATATGAAAAAGACGGGTTTTCAAATTTCTGTTGCGATCAAAAAGTGATATACGATATTCCGATTCATAAAAGCATTTAAATTAATGCGTCGAGAGTGGGGGATCACAGAAGATTTTTATTTTGTGGAGGAGATTCATTTAAAATACAGAAAAGAAAAAGCACGTTCTTTCAACAGAAAAAAAAAAGCACTAATATTTTTTAGTGTATTGGAAGATTTATAAAAAAAAAAGAAATTGATTTATTATTATAATTATTATTTTTTAATACACATTATAAAGTTGGTTTTCAGGTGGATAGACCTGCCACCCTAAAGAATTACTTTGCATAACTGGAGAGCCGATAGAGCCAGCTATTTCATCACGTTGTTGTTGTTTACGTTTCTTGTACATCTTGACACCAACGATGGTTGCAGCTGCGTATACGGCTACACCAACACCCACACAGATACCAACTATGGTGTTTGTTGGTAATCCAGAACTTTGACTTTTTTGATTGTTGTCATTTGGTGCTTGGGTGGGGCTATTTGGATCATTCAGAGTGACAGAAGGTCCTATTATAAAAATAAATTATTTATGTCTGTGCTTTTTATATTGTCTAAAATGTTATACATACCTCCTATGGGATAAGACCGATCTAACATTGAGACAATTTGTTTATTAACTGGTAAATAGAGTGAACTATTTTTGCTTTGAATAAGTTGATTCAATGCATTCATCTCAGTGGTAGGAATGGCAAGAGCGGTAATGACACCCTTCTTTTTCGCACGTTTAAACAACGACTTGATATTATTATCGTTCTTTTCAGAAGTAATCGTCAAAAAGATAACATCATTGGTGCTAATGTTAAGCGCTCGACTGATCATGGCAGGAAGTTCCTGTACAAATTGGGCCGTCAAAAGTGAGTCAGAGACAAGCGTGCTGTATGAAAGCGTGTGGAACCGAAGATAGGCAATGGAGCTGGTTTCAGGAATAATAGCATTGATATTTGGAGTAATGTATTCAGGGTGAGAGTTTGTTTGCTTCTGATTGTCGTTTTTAGTTGCCTTGACATTATGGCTGCTATCAGATGATTCGGATGAATTATCTGAGTCACCATTATCATCACTATTATCATCATTGTCACTATTATCAGTATTATCGTTGTCTTCCGCACCATCGTCGCCATCGTCATTATTGTTCTCATCACCACCATTGCTATTATCATTTGCAGAAGAATTTCCCGAATCACTACCATGATTGGAATCATTATGAGATGAGGTAGCTGTGCTTGTTGGTTTAGCTGTTTTGGTCTTCTTATGTGTATGAGCATTATAACTAAACGGTTCAGATAGCCATGCTAGTGTTTCATACTGATAGACTGAGTTTGGCGAGAACGTGGATTTATCAGTCGTTGTAGTAGTAGTAGTTGTGGGCTCATCGGTTGTTGTTGGTGTTGGACTTTCAGTTGGACTACTACCATCATCTGTAGTGGTTGCATCAACAGTAGGTGTGTTTGAAGAGTCAGTCGGGGTAGGAATACTACTAGTAGCTGAAGGCACCATATCTGATGTGGCTGTTGTATGAGGACCACTATCTTCAGTAGTAGATGAAACTATTTTACTTGTATCAGTAGGATGCAGAGCCGTCATATCAGTTGCTGTCTCTGAACTAGTTTGGTTGCTGATAGTTGTCGAATTGGACGAAAGTATTGTAGACGTTGCATTACTATTTGTTCCATCTACTTGTTCTGCAGTGCCATTTGTAGAAAGGGCTGATTCCGCCGATTGTGTTGCTGACACTGATTGGGAAATAGAGGATGAAGCATTTGCAGTAGGAGTAGCTGTTGCCATATAAGCGGTGTTTGTTAAAACAGGTGTAGCATTGGCATTACCAAAATTGGTAATATATCTACTCGATGCTACAGAGGAACTAGGAGCAGCAGTATTTATCATTATAAAAGTAGTTGACGAAATAACAGTAGTGGTTGGAGAGCCTGTAATAGTACCATTTGAAGATACTGTAGAAGACTTGGTGTACATAGTATTATTTATTACTGCAAAAGTACTTCCTGAAATAACGGTCTCTGTAGGTGTACTTGTTTCATTTGAAGATAATGTAGAGTTATCAGTAGCCGTTGGAGTCGCGGTTGGTGCGGCACTTGATGCTACACTAGCTACACTACTAGAGCTACCATATAATCTGCTGGACATGGCATCTGCATTAGTTAAAACCACAGTTCCTGATGAATGTGCATGTCCTCCGGTTGCAGTAGGCATCAGCGTGGTATTCGAAGATACAGTTGCATTATTGGAACCACTTGCTTCAGTCGGGGTAGCTGATACAGATGTACTACCTTTATTATAATCCAATGTAGCAGTAGGTTTTGGTGTTGGACCTGCCACACTTGTTTTATGTTCTGAACCTAACTCTGTCATTATTGCTTCTGATGAACGTGAATTGTCACTTCCGTTAATTAAAGTAGTTTTATTAGGTGCTGTACCACTTGAAAACATGTTTGACGCAGTATACGGGAATAATAATTCACCATCAGATGAAGAGGCATCACTTGGATGAGTTACCATGTATGAAGAGGCGGTGCTGCTATTTTTCATTCCACCACTATGTAATGTGCGTGTAACAGTGGGGGAATTAGTGTCAGAATCACTTGTAGATTCAGAGAGCGACTTGGTTTTATGATGGAATAAACTACCAAATATATGTCCAGTTGGCATAGTGGTAGTAGTAATAGTCGAGCTGCCTTTATCAGAAAAGTTATCGGTTGCAGTGGTAACGGATGAACTACTGTCCGCAGTGGTTGTATCAATAGTCGTTGTTATTGAACTTGAAGTACTTTTATGAGAAGGTTCAGTGGTAGAAGTTGGATTATTTGTTTTTGAAGAAGGTGATTCGTTTGTTTTGGCGGTAGTGGTGGCGGTAGTGGTGGTAGATGAAGGTAAAGAGCGTGTTGTGGTTATGGTACTTTCTATAGCGGTTTTTTCAACAGATTTAAAATCACTTTTGGTGTTTTCTGCATTGCTTTTAGTGCTTTGACTCGAAGACGTGGTTAAATTTTCATTGTTAGAAGATTCGCGCATAGTGGTGCCTTTTTATAAGATAAAATAAAAAATAAAAACGTATTATTTCCTAGATTAGGTATTTTAATTTAAAAATACCTACTTGTATCCGTTGACGTTGATGTGTCTATATCAGATGCTGTGTGGGTATTTTCATGTGATGTAGTGGAAGGAGTGGTTTGGGGTGTTTTGGTGTTTTTTTCTACTTTAGATAACGTACTTTCTTTTGATGATGTTGCTGTTTTTGTGGATTGAGTATCTTCATCGTCCGTTTTATGTTTTAATTCACTCAAAGGCACAAGGTCTCTTTTAAATTGCTTTAATTTGATTGGCTTTGGTTGAGTTGAGCTAATCACTTCGGATAAATGAATCTCTTCTTGCTGCAAGATAATAAGAATTGTAATTGTTAAGAGTTATTCAAAAATATTAATATTAGTAATGTTGAATACCTGACTGTGACAAACTGCTACTAATAAAAGTAGACATAAAGTCACAATACAAATGCTGAATGACAAGTGTTGTCTCATTTGCCACCATGGACAATTAGGAACCCCGTTCTTGTAAGAAAAAAAAAGGGTCGGGAATGTAAAAAAGGAAAGGAGAGGAGAGAGAGAGAGAGAGAGAAAGAGAAAGAGGAGAAAAGGAAAGAAGAAAGAGAGTAATAATAATAATAAAAAAGAAAGGAGTGAAAAATGAGAAAAAAGGTTATTGATCTAAAGCAAATAAGACAAATTGACATATTACTCGGTTAGTCCAAAGTCGGTTGATGAGCACGTTGGTGCTCTGCGGCTGGTGAACTTTGTCCGCTTTTGCCAAAAAAAAAAAAAATGGACTCCAGAAAAATAAATTTCGGTTATCAAAAAAAAATAAACGATGCTAACTGAAAAATGATTGTCATGTTCAGAAATTATCTTGTTGCATTTGGCTTAATCGGATCACTATTCCAGCTAAGTTATCGTAACCACAGCAATCAAACAATCCTAATTTGAAATTCAAAGTAGAACAAAGAAAATATACCACAAAGAATGCGGGCATAAATACTGTAAAAATAGATAGTCCTGCATGTGGCAGCAATCCTTCTGTTACTAACACTGATAACTTCCTTGATAGAACCATTGTTGAAAATGAAGCCATCAATTACAATAGATTTCTCAATAAAATTTGTAAAGTAAGGAAGAGATCAATATTTGGCTAAGCTTTCTTTCAGCTTTTGTAAACTATTGATGGTATTTCAAAAGAAACTACAATTTTAAATTTATAATTTGAGTGACTTATCAAATCGAATAGCATTGTTGAAGCGAGGTTATTCAGGTACCTTGATAATTCGCTATACCGACACGAGACCACGCATGGATATAACACTCAGGTACATTGGCCGTTTCTAGAAGATTATCGTATTCCTAATTAGGTACAGATCTGTTCATCTCTTTCTGCTATTTAATGAATTTGCTACTCGTGCTTAGGGGTAGCCAAGCTGGATTCTTATGGTTTTGAGAACTTTGCTGGAATCAGTGATTTGATGAAGACAAACACAACAAGATAACTTTCTGAAGATGACAATCATTTTTTTTGATAACCGAAATTTATTTTTCTGAAATTGCAAAAACGGACAAAGTTTACCAGCCGCAATGTATTATCCAGTTACCAAAAGGCTTACCATTTAAATGTGTGTCCGCCAAACAAACATGCTTAACCGTTGATGGTCAGGCCAAAATTCTGGGTTTGAATATATAAAGCAAAAAAAAGTGTATCCAACATCAAGGGACTCTTATTACAAGTACTCTTTGCACAGCACTATTTATATCTTGGATATAGGCAATAGTTTTGCTAGATTCGCACTAATTATTTCAAAAAGTACCTTCTACCATTACTATTTAACAGCTGGAAACATGGATTTTAGTATGAGTTTGGTGTAACAAGCCTAAGCTGGGTAATTATTCATTTTTTGTCACCTTTCGTATTTTAATGAAAAAGTGCATAAGGAACTGATGATTTAAAATCAAAAAAATATAAAAATAGAAATATTACACAAAAATATAACAATAAGGAACAAGCGACTTTGAATTCAAGCAGTTTATTACGGAACATGTGACATTCTCGCAAATAGGGTTACTTACAATGTAACAAGTGCTATGTTCACAGACATTATATTCTACGCAAACTTTGTCCTCATACCATTGTATTAATTTCTTTCTCTCTCTTCCTCACTTACTTTTGTATTACAAAGAATGGCCGACGAGGACTCTTACGATTACAGCTTTAAAACTCTCGTCATAGGTGAATCTGGCGTAGGAAAAACAAATCTACTTGGTCGATTTGTTCATGACAGATTTGAATATTCAGGGACGAGCACTATTGGTCTAGAACTCTCGTTAAAAATCATGAAAATTAAAGGTAAAACAGTAAAGGTCCAAGTATGGGATACGGCAGGGCAAGAAAGATACAGATCCATTACAAATAGGTAATATTTCCTGATTTACTATGGGTAAAGAGCATAAAATTAATTAAAATGGTTTAAAAAATTGCTGTTAAAAGGTACTATCGAGGCGCTGTGGGAGCATTGTTAGTCTATGACATTACAAGTAGAAAATCCTTTGAAGAAGTTCATCGCTGGTTAAAAGAATTGAAAAATGAGGCTCACCCTGAGAGTGTGGTCATGTTGATTGGTAACAAGTCTGACTTGGAAGATAAGCGTGAAATTAGTCGTGAGGAAGCAATGAGTCTTGCTATAAAGAATGACCTGATGTTTATGGAAACAAGCGCGCTATCAAACGTAAATGTAGAGGAAGCCTTCAACGCTTTGGTTACAAATATCTTCGATAAGCTTGCTACAAAACTGGTTACAATGGATGATAAAAGAGCAGAACTATTAAAAGGACAAACGATTACTCTAACACCCAACGAACTCTATACGACCAATCATTCATCATCATCATCATCATCCTGTGCTTGCTAAGCGAAACAGACAAACAAAAGCCACCCTTCATATTAAATTATTATTATTCTTATTGGTATTACTATTTACAATGTTTTATGTTAATAAACTAATTATTATACACTCATATGTACAATGGGGTTCTATTTTTTTTTACTATATTGAAATATAACTGGCATTCCTGAAACTCGTAATGAGTGTGTCACAAAGGTAAAAAATTGCTCTAAAAATGAAATGCTTGTGCGCTCTAATCCTATTTAAGAGTACAAAATGAGGCTGCACAACTTCAATGAGAGCACAAAGGGCGGGATAATGAAATTCGATGAGATTTTAGCTACTGTTTATTTTCTATTTAATGCTTAGTATTGTACTATTGTTGAATCTCCTTTCAATTACAAAATATTCAATTTAAAATGACAAGCTCAGATTTGAACTGATCATCACGATCATATAGCGGCACCTAATTAGTCTAGATAATTATTAGACATTATGGGATTCTAGATTCAATAATCATCTTTTTTATTTGAGACTTGGTTGTTGGCAAGAACTTGCCCATGAATAGCTTAAAGCGTAAAAACGCAACCCTATTGTTTTAGAAATTTATCGTTTGTTCTTATCATAATATCTAATGAAAATTACGCTAATCAGAAAAACTAAAAATGTGGATTCTCAAGCAAACAGAAGATCGAAATGGTTTAAAATCACCTTTTTAGGCAATTTTCTTTATCGAAAAAATGTCGCGGATATTATTTTAATCTTAAAGTCAAGCTGTTATTTTTTTCAATTCTTATTTTAAGTATGGATGCCCACATCAAGAATGATCGAATGCCCAACCTATAGGGGCTAGCGCATATATTAATGTCAACAGAGAGAATTAATAATAAAAGAACCTGTCATTAAAAGAAACTGATGCGAACGTCTTTGGCATACTTGGTACTAATAAACAAGCAGTTTGACAACTTAAGCTGTGGTCGCCCAAAGTACAAAACAAAGTAGAAGGACTGAAAAGGCAATAGTTTCCAATCTGGCTTTTTCTTCAGATGGCAAACATCTAGAAAAAAAAATGATGAAAGTTTAAATTCAATCCGTTTTTTTTTGGGGTAGTGTAGCAGACAAGTATGTCAGTTATTAAACATGTAATATTCGGTGAATTTGATTTCAAGGATTACAACAACAACAATAACAACAAAAACTGTTATTTATTCAAAGTGACTCTTTGACTTATTTTTTTGTATGCTTTTTTCTTCTAAATGATGCGTAGGGGGATTAAAAAGTTTAAGGGGTGATTATTTGATATCATTACATTTCATCCAACTGCTTATTAATTTCTTCTAATTGTGCAGTTAATTCTTTGTTCTTAGCCTCAAGCTCTTCCGACTTCTTTTCCTCTTCAGAGAGTTGTAAAGTTAACTGATCAACCTTCTTTTCTAATTGCTCTGCCTTGATATCTGCTTCACGGAAACTAACATAATAGTTTTTTATTATTTAAAAAAAGGGGTAAAGGGAGGAATTCTGTAGTACTTACTTCTTGGTCATATCCCTGAGAGAAGTATCTGCCTCTTCCAGCTCCTGTTCCAATATAGATACCTTACGTTGAGCGCTTTCGCTCTCCTTCTTATGGTCGGCGTCTTCAGCCTCAGTGCCCTTAAACTCAGTGATTTTTTCCTGAGCAGCTTCCAATTCCTCTTCCAATTGTCTGTTCTTGTTGGTCAAAGAAACAATTTCACGTTCATTTTGTGTATGCTCCTGTTCAAGCACTTTGACCTTGGTCTCCAACTCATCAGCCTTAGCGTTGGCGGCATCAGCTTCAGCGCGAATGGTAGCAATTTTCTATTTGTACCACAGGCACTTACGCATTAACACTTCTCTATATTTATTTACCTATAAATTCCCTCTTGAATAAAGGCTTACCTCGCGAATTTTATCCATTATATTGTATTATTTTATTTGTAAGAAATAGAGAGAAAGTGACTTAAAGAAAACAAGTTGAGAAGAAAAAGAAAGAAAGATAAAAAGAAAAGAGAAAAGAGAAAAGAGAAAAAAAATGGGAAATATGTACATTTATCAGGTTGTGTAAAAATAACGAGTGAAACCAAACTCAGACAAAAATCTATTTTTACATCTGAAAAAAAGTTTAAAGTTCACTCATACGTATAAACATTTGCCATTCATTTCTAATTCTTGACAGAACATTGCCCTCTCTCTCCATAGGTATAAAAGTAGGCTTGAATCCCATTTTGAATTGAAGGTAACTGATCGAATCGATACGAAGATTATTCAAATGGATTTCATCAGCGTCCAGAGTGGAGTGTTGCTGCTTCTGAAAATTAGATGGCGAGGTTGCTGAAGGGGATGAAGGAGGTAAGCCTGCCCAGCTTTTCCATTTCATTTGTTTACTCTTTTTTGATGACACTGCTCCAACGCTACCTGTCGAAATCATGCTAGGCGAATAATAAGCTGGGAGTATGGCTTGGGCAGAAAGTCTGTCATAAATAAAGCCTACCAAGAGTACATACAATGGACTCCGCTCCTGTTGAACTATAAACTCCAAAAATCTCCATGTAACAAAATCATAGAGACAAGATATCAAACCTGATTTAGCCTGTTGTTGTTGTTGCTGGTGTTGGCAGAATTCAAGAGTATCCTTTATAAGAGAAGCTATTTGAGCCCAAGAACCCTTGAGATTATTAAAAGTAGAAGTGCCTCGGATCAAAATGATTTTGACTGCCACCAGTGAAAAAGCATAAAGAAATGACATTGTACGTGGCGTGATTTTTGGCTGCTCAGGAATATCAAAAAGCTCATCTTGAAAGTTGACTTGATGGAGATGCTGTGCCAGTGAGAAGCCTGATGATTTATTTCTGAGTAATGAAGATGCCTGGTTAAAAATATTGGATGTATACGCAAGCAGACGTACCCAAATAGTACACGGATCGGGTCTGAACCGATTTGTTGTGTCACTATATTCTAGTGGAAGATAGTAATGGAGAGAAAAAGGAATCACAATATCAGACATGAGACGAATAGTGGGCCTTTGATTCTCAATCTCTGATAAAACATCTTGTGTAGAGTTTTCTAGAATGGCAATAATCAAATGTACGAGTGCATTACAAAATGGCTTGCATCTACCTGTGTTTGTACCCCACTTGTGACGTGTAGCAACTGCAAGACCAAATGGTATGTATTTTTCTTGAATATAACCTGCTAGTTCGTTCATGCTTGCCATGGAACCTTGACCCTGCTCAAGTAAAATTGCCAAGCCGTGTATCAGACCTGATCCATCCACAGTCTTCCATTGTGATCGGTACTGAGTCGTAATTTGGATCAGCATTCTTTTAAGTACTTTAGAATAGTTTCTCATATCGGCTATACCGTAAATACAATCCTCTAGATATTCTTTAATCCATTCCGTAGGGCAAACAATGCCTTTTAGAGCACTGTAATCACGTAGAATATGCTTGATAACTGTTGCCATTTTTTCATGATATGTATCGGCTAAAACTCCATTTTGTCTAAAATAAGCTTGTACCAATCGCACAAACTCTTTTTTACAACTTAGTCGATCATTTTGTGGCCACTGTTTTCCATATGCGTGCTGTGCTCCTGATTCGCCTTGAAAATTAAGCGTTTTATCACTGAACAGTGAATGTTTTGTAAATCGTGAAAATACGTCGATCAATGCATTTATACCTTCTTCAATAAGAGGTCTGATGGTAGCTTTTTTATAGAAGCGAGACAATAAATATCGAAACAACTTGACGAATTGCTCTGATCGAATGGATCCCGGGTCGTATGCAATGACGGTAATAAAAAGTTTAACAAAGTTATCAATTGGGTAGGAACGATTTGTATAATTGTTGATAGCAATGTGCTGTTGTATAGGTGCTCTGACGCTTTTTGTAAATGTCTTGAACAAATTCGTAGAGAGGGGAATGGCCATGGTGTTACTAACTGCATCGATACGTTCTAAAATGATACGTTCCTGATCATCGATTTCGACCTGAAGTTTTATACCCAGAATATCATGCGTGTCACCATCTTGAGGAGCATCCATACCCTCCATCAAATCAAATAAGTTGTCGACCATCCAAATTCCCAAATCTTCGGACTGGTTAAAGGCATTCAGGATAATAGGAACCAATATTCCTAGCATTTGGAACACAAACGACTCTTCATGAACAGCATAGAACCGGCACCATGTAAATTGTATAGCCGAACGGATTTCAGGAAAATGATCCAGTTCGCAAAAAACTTTGAATAATACAGGTAAAAAGATGGTATAACCTCGGTTTGACATAAACAGCCTTTTAAATCGCGTAACGACCCGTGTTAAAATCATAAGTACTTGACTAATGATGGAAAAGTCATGTGAATGCTCGCATAGAATTACATTTATGCTTTGAAAGATATGCTCCAGTTCATCGCAGTCGTTGTAATTTTTGTTCAAACCGTATAGCAAAGTATCTATAAACTTTAACCAGGTGCGTGCACGCAATGCGGCAATGGCTTCAGTGTCTACTCGCTGCTGCGACAATGGAATCTTCGGTGTAGATTCATCATGACTATCTCCAAAGCTATAAAGATAAAATGTAGAGTCTCTTCGTTTACGATGACGTAAATCAGGAAAATGGTTTTCATAGATGGACCATCTGTATCTTCTTTTCTTGTCATTGTTCAAAATAGATTCATAGTCCTGGAGGATCTTCTTCACAGCATAAACTTCACGAGGATAGCGGACAAGATAATTTGTAAGAAACTGGATATGGCTGATACGTAACATGGCTACTAAAAACACTTCCATTTGTATATTTAATAGGCTGAACGGTGTCTTGTTGTTCGATGGACCTCTTGGAAACATGTCTGCTGGTTGCTCATGTGTGAACCAAAAGCTGCCTGTGCTTACAAGTAGATGCTCTACTTTGCTTCTGCGTAGATCCCTAAGAGTTAATTCATTTGATGAAAAAACCAGTTGTGATAATATGGGGTGAATCAGTGTCATCAATGTCAGTGATTGGTCTTTATATTTAGGCTCTCGTGCCATCCATTTCAGCATGCCGGTTAAATGATTGAACAGAACATGTGTAAACCCCGGAGGCAACTTATACTGGATACTGATCAAGAAACGAATACGTGTAAATATATCGCGGCAGCGAAAGAATTTAAAGCTACCCAGATCATTGATGAAAGGACGCAAGAACAATGTTGGATCATCACGTAAGAAGTATTCCAGCATTTCATGCAGAGCACTTGAAGCGCCACCATAGTTGTCATTTAGCAAATCAATCATACTCATAAATGAGACAGTCATTGACATAATGGTAGCAATTCTCTTGCGACGATTGATGATACGGTTTATGCTAACAACTTTTTTCCCATGCCTTCCTGTATCATTTCTGACCATTGTTTTTACTTCATCCTCTTCTTCCAAAAACAGGGAGGGTAAAAGTGCAAGCGGTGTCAGAACCTTTTTCAGTGCCTCGTTCTCTTCTGCATGGTTGGCGTCATTCCATCCTAGTTCCTGGATCTGCCGTTTTAATTCTGGTGGGAGGTTTCCAGCAGTTTTCAGTTTGGTCATCCAACGTGGTTCATCGAATGCAAATTGACTACTACCCAAATCGGTCGGTACAAAAGGGGTAGAAAAAGCACCTCCTTCGCCTCGAAAAGGTCGCTTTCGTGATGAAATATGAATATACTCTTGGCTCAATGCATTAAATCGAAATGCACTTAACGATGAATGTTTTTGGATAACAGAAAATCTCCTTAATGGATCACCACTGTTTGAGGCAATTTTTAGAGTGTTAAACTTTGATCTATTTCTTTCATGTAACAGAATTTACCTATAAAAATCATGTGTAGAAACTTCAATGACGGTTTTAGGGATCTTTTCTGCACACTCCAAAAACAAAAATCCGGCTGGAAGAAACGATTGTGGCTTTCGGTCATCTATAAAACGTTCCCATAAAGGTCGTACAAGACGTCCAAATTCTGGGTTCGAGAGAGTCGCAAATACCGCGGCTAGTAGTGAAAGGATGGAGCCAAAGACATCCTGATTGATTTCATTCATGTGATAGTATCGGTATTTTGAAATTTTAGAGGCTGGGCCACCGTTCTCTGTTTCGCTACTATTGTCAAAATTGACCGGTGGATCCAAATCAAGAGCAATGGCTGAATTATGACTGATGGGATACATGACTGAAATAGCCTCATGTCTTTTGTAACGAGGCACTTCTTTGGAAAAAAGACTGAGGTTGGCTGACTCTTGTGGTATTATGGATCCTCTATGATTGCTGTAATCATTCGAATCAAAAGTCTCATACTGGAGCTCACCAATCACTGTCAAATAGACGCTTTTGATTCGAGTAAACATGGTGTTTACATTTTCGAAATCGTGTGAGTCTAACCATAACACGCTGGACTCTTGTGACTTGGACGGCGATATATCTTCTTTCTGAGCAAGATTAAATGGCTGTGAGGTTGGTATAACTGGCTGAATGGCCCAATTTATTACGCAGGCAAGCCATCCAGGGCGATGTGTTGTTCCACAAAAAAAACGTAAATCTAAAAATATATTGCACAAGATGACACGAAGGGGCATCGGTATCATGCATAACTTTTCCTTTGCAGTCAGAAAAACGGATAGTCGTCTTTCAAGATCAATCAAAAACTTTTTGGCAATTTCATCTTCTTCCATGTTACGTTTTGGATTCTTACTCCTCAGTTCTTTGATGGCCCACAAGAATTCGGTTGCAACAACACATTGACCAAGCGATGTTTTCCCCCATTTTGATTCATGCTGTTTATCGTTTGCTTGAAGTCCTTGTTTTTTCGGAGATGATGATAGCGAGTCCACATCATTTAATAGCATGATGCTCACCATCTCAGGATCCTGCATCCAAAACTGAACAGCTGACATGTAGCGACGTAGACACGATATTAGTGATAATAATTTCGCAACCTTCATTTCATTATCCGAGGCGACGCACTTCATGACTGGATTGTAAAAGTACAACTTGAAACGTTTCGACAAATTAACCAACATCTCTGTCAAGGCTGGAATGATGGGTGGGTATGTTTCCGTTAATCGCTTGAATAAACTCGGCAATGTTTTTCTTGCAATCTCTTCTCCCATTTTGTTATCGATATGGAATACAAGGTTTTGATAAATACACGCCACTCGCTCACCATTTGAATCCTGATGCATTTCTGCTGTTACCTGTAGAATAATATCCTTGTAACCTGAATTCCAAAATTCCAAAATATATCCCTTTAGTGTAAGTACCATTGCCTGTGTCATTCCATTTCTTGGTAAGTCGCTGCTAAAAATACTGGAGTGATCTGATTCCTCAACAGATAACTTTGGGCTAAGCTTGGGTGACGAATGAGCGCTAACATTGGATTTTTTCGGACTCTCTTCTAAACTACATATAGATAAAAGGCAAAGTAACATGGTTACCACATTGTACGCGATTTTTTTCTGGGCTGGATCTGCATCTCTCTCTGCAAGCAAATGTCTAAGCTTACTTGGAGATAGCTTTTCGACAATCAATGGCAACAGTAATGAGGCAGTTGATGTTTTTGATCGTAAATCATCTAATGTTGCATTTATAAAGGATTCACAGGCTTATATAGATAAAATTAGGAGTTAAATAAAAGAGCATCAACTACATACATATACTAGACCATACCCAATTCTGATAGCAGAAATATAATTTTTAAATACGCCGGTCTTGTATCTTCCTCTGGTTCCATCCAGTAACGAGGAAATAGCTCTTCCGTTACCAGTATGTCCCTTGCTCTTTCAATCCAATTATTGTCAATTAGCTCAATCATACCATTATAAGGATCTGTTTGACTGAGTGCTCCTCCCATTAGACTTTTACAAAGAGCTTCAACAAGACACAAATGGGCAACAGTGATAGGTATCTTACCGTCTCCTGTTTTAATATAATAAGCATCCCATTCCCTTCCTTTCAGTGGCAATAGTCGACCTTCTGATATACTATCCAACAGCCTTATGATACCATTACGTAAATAGATCATTTTCTTCCGTCCTTGATCTTTGTGGGTTGTTAATTGAGCCAAGGCATTTGTCAGATTATATACAAGTGACTGGAATGCAAGTGGAGATGATAATAATGAGTCTTCAGTCTCTGAACATCTGAGGAGCAAATCATCAACGATGGAAAACACCCTCAGCTAGATTATTACCCTTAGCAAACCCCCTCGTTTTCTTTTATGTGTTTACTTTTCTTAATAAAAATCTCATACCTTGATTTTCAAGCTACCTGATGCCAACAGACGAGAACAAAAAATAATCCTTTCAAAGTTTTCCTAATTTAGAGA
>VCJI01002520.1:9948-29670 GCA_024139395.1 Backusella morwellensis | reverse complement strand
ATTTTTTTTTTTTTTTTTTTTAAAAAAAAAAAAAAAAAGTGATCGACAGGAACTACTACCGTTCAGTTCTAACATTATCTGATCCTGCGCTCAAAGTGGCTTTTCATATTCTATTTAGAAATACTTCCTTTTTGGTTTGGCATTGAATGGCTTGAGTTTGTATACACTGAAAAAGATTAATTTTCAATGCAGTTCTTTTATTTTGGAATAAAATAGACAAAAAAAGTATAATCATATACATAGCTATCTATCACTTTAACCATAGATATGGATCTAGTATTTCCATATTTATATACTCGCATACGTACTCTTTGTTTCATTTATTATTATTTTCAATTGAAAGCATCAGCGATATTTTTTTTCTCTCTTTTCTCACTCACAATCTTGTAGAATGCTGTTACTTCTACTTTATATTGCTTTTCTATTTAATGCATACCTTTGCAGTAACGATGGTATTTTTCTAGTCATTTTATATAAATGTATCGACTGAATAAATACTTTTGTTACCTATTAGACTTGTTGGCATTAAAGGCTAGCTCAGTAATAGAATATGGTCTAGGTATCTAAGTATAGAAATATATATAACTTGAGACCTAATAACCATCCATGTCTTATAGAAAGACTAAGTGCTATCGAAAATTCACCCGATAACTGTTTCAAACGCACTTCCGTGGAGCTATATAGGGAGTGTCCTACAATGGATTTTCACAGTATTAAGAACATGAAATGTAAATACGCTAGTAGCTAGTTTTATAGCTTATCATTAACTTTTATTAAAAGACGCCGTTTTATTATCCATATGTGAATTTAAAATGGTCGGGGCTAAATTACCAAAGGAGTGCGATGAAAAGCTGTTCACAGAAACCAGAAAAATAAAAACATGTGCAAAGTACGCCATATATTTAAATGTATCTTTACTCTATTTAGTATTGACAACACCAATATAGAAAGCTCTCTGGTGGCGCTCAGACATGGACAACATACAATGGTGAGTCGATAATAAAAAAAAAATTAAGAGAGAACACCTCTTACAAGTGCATTATTACTATTATTAATTTTTGGTAACTTGTAACGTTTCGATACTTTTCATTTTAGGTTATTTTAAAGATATTGGTAAAGTTATGCACCCAAGAAAAAATAGATAGATATATATATCTACTGACTTACTCAAAAACATTTAGGGATGATATGTTTCTCTATTCGTTACCCGATCGAGAAAGGTTTGGCTGATTTCTTTGTGATTCCAAGAATTCCGACTAACACCACTCTTTACATAGAGGCCATCTCTCTCCTTTATGGGAATATATCAGCAGTCCAATTAGAAACCTCGAATATTTTGAAAGAGCAACAAAAGTATTTAATCGAGTGGAGACATGAAGAAATAGCCCATCTTGAAAACATTGTCAATATGCAAAGAAAAGTGACGAACCAGTCAAAGATTATCAAAAAACTGATGAATGAAACGGCCACTCAACTTGGGGACTATTTTGATATATTACTAGTATTACAAGAGCAAACAGAATCGGGATTAGAGAGACAGAATAAGGAGATCCAGCTCTATGTTGATGAAGCTCGTATACAGCTTGACAAGTTGGCTCATGAAAAGGATCAGTCTATTGCCGCCATATTCGAGCTACTTACAAATGAAGTAAAAACAATAAATAATCAAATGAGTGAAATGGATGATCTACAAACGGATAGCTTGAAACAATGGACGGAAATTAAGGTAAAGTCACACTTTTTTTTTTGGAGAAAAAGAAGCACTATATATTAACACTATAGAAACAATAGGAGGTTCAAGAAAAGTATATTATTGAATGGAAACAATCCATCAGGGTAGTTGATTCATGCATTCAGTCTGTATTGGCGTATACTCTACAAGAGGTACGAACCACTGAAGAGAACTTGAATAATATACATGCACAACTAGAAGATACGTTTTTCTGGGTTGGATGGATCAAAAGCATTAGCCGACAATTTTACCGAGGTATTTATAAACTTTTGTATTGTTTTTGTTTTTCATTTGGCTCATTTTTTTCCCCCTAAAGTTATCGAGTTTCTACTCTTGCATGCATTATTTTGGTACCATGTTGTTGGTCTATTTGCCTATTTGGGAATTAGAGTCAAATTCTTTATCCTTTCATTTCTCCTTTCAAGTAAACGTTTATTATATTACATTGATGTGTCGATAACTAATATGCTTTCATACAGGTCTATTTATACCTTTTAGTGTCAAGACATATATCAATAAGTACACACCTTTTGTTAGTGTAAGCCAATTAAATGACGATTTAAAAGAGAAAATCTAATTTTTTTTTTAAAAAAAAAAGGCTCTTCTAGCAGTATATCGATGGGCAACACTTAGAGCCAGAGAGCAGCAACAGACTAATCAGAATGACGACGAGGATGATGGTGGTAGTTTTCGACCTCCTTCTCCGAGCACTCAGTCATCTTTATCTTCCTTTTCCGTGCATAATAGTGATTCACTATCTGACGAAGACGATTCAGATGATCGTGTTCCCATGACACCTCTTGACAACGAACCACCTCCTTTGCCTATCACTAGTCCTCAACTTGTTCCATATCGTGAGCGAAAAATGATTACCCAAATGATTTTACCAGCCGAAGAATTCAACAAATATTATTTCCATCGATATTATGGTTATAATGTATTTGGGCAAGAAGCCTAAGTTTGAGAATCCAATTCGAAATTGCGGTGTACAGAAAGTTAAAAACTGAGCGAATAAAGCAATATCCATTATTTAAAATATATTGGCTAAAATGTGTGTGGGACGCCACCTTAGTTCATCCAATCAAAATTAAGTACACATCAATCAAAAAAACTTTTTTCCTGGGGTCACAAACTTTTTTTTTTGCCTTTTTCTTCTTCACTTCAAAGATGTTTAGCTTTGCAAAATCTGTTATCGACACAGTCTTTGGAAGAAAACGCACCTTGGACGACAGCGATAATGTGAGGGTTGTTAAGAAGCAAAAAGTGGAAGTCACTACCACCACAACCACAACAACCACAGCCGATGATGGCAACTACATGTATCGCTTACGAGTGAATAATCTACCCGACAGAGAGGTCAACACAAGCAAAAAGTTCTTTAAAGGTTTGGGCTACAACCGCTTTAAAAAGGCTCCTGAGTGGAACTACGGCTTCATTACTTTTGATGTAAGACGCACATGTAAAATATTTATTTATATGAAGCAAATCGGGTTAAACAAACAAGACACTTTTTTATTTATAATATTTAGTCTGAACAAGAGGCAAAGAAGGCACAGGAGGATTTGGAGGGAAAAACCCTTAAAGGAAAAGCGTTGACCACCGAGTATATTAAGGTATTACAGTCGGAATTCCGTGATCGATTCCAAGACAAGAAGAACAGAGGAAAGAAAGCAAAAATGGAGGAAGTTGATGAAAACGATACCCGCACTCCAGCTGAGAAACTAGCAGATCAAGTCACTCCTTTGTGGAGGTAAACATGATAAGATGTACTATTCTCGTCAAGTATTTATATCTATTTATGTATCTTAGAGTTGATTACGATACTCAAATCTTAAAGAAGAATCGCAACGGTAAGAAGCAATTGATGACATTGAAGAGAAAACTCCAAGGCCTCAAGCAGGTCAACAATGAGGAGCAAATTGCCTGGGCAAAAACAAAGTAAATAGAAAACAGTATTTGGTAGAATGGACTATGTGAACTGGATAAACGCAACTAACGACTGTTTTTTAAAAAGGAATCCTATGCCTTGTGATGTTTTAGAGCCCATTCCCTCGCCTGTTGTAAACGGTTATCGCACAAAGTGTGAGTTCACTATCGGTAATAACTTGGATGGAAACCCCACTGTCGGCTTCCTTTTGGGTTCCTTCCGTGATGGTGTCGTCACCGTCTTGGATCCCAGCGAGTCTTTGAATGTCCCTAACATTGCCAAGGAAATTGCAAAGGACATGGAAGAGTATGTTAAGGCATCCGATTTGGCTGTTTATCATCGCGTTGAAAAGACTGGATGCTGGAGAGGAATTATGACAAAAACCCAGAGCACTGGTGATGTGTTGATTCTTATTCAAATCCGTGGCGCCGATCTTTCACCCGAACGTATTGAGGAGGAAAAGAAGGCATTGACTCAATTCTGGACAGATAAGAGCAAAGTGAATGTCACAACTTTATTGTTTCAAGTATGGGATGGTGATTCAAACGGTATCACAGACAAGGCGCCTATTGAAACTTTGACAGGCGATGGCTACATTTATGAAAATATTCTGGGCTGTAAATTCCGCCTTTCTGCTAGCTCATTCTTCCAAGTCAACACACCTGCTGCCGAGATTTTATATGCAAAATGCGCCGAATGGTGTAATATCGATAAAAACAAGAAGACTACTTTATTGGATCTGTGCTGTGGTACAGGTACCATTGGTATCACAATGGCTAAATCTGTCGACCGTGTTGTCGGTATTGAAATGGTACCAGAGGCTATCGTAGACGCAAAAGCAAATGCTGAATTGAATGGTAAGGGGACAAACATCCTTTTTTTTGTGAAATATCACCCAACCTTAAAAATATATATAATAGGCATCAAGAATGTAGAATATTATGCTAGCAAAGTCGAAGACAAGATTGATGTTGTGACTGGCCAAGTAAATGAAGAAGTCGTTGCAGTGTTGGATCCACCTAGGTATGACTCTGTGCACTATTTTTAGTATGCGTAGAATATGGACTCACGCTATTGTTTTGCTTTTAGAAATGGTGTTCATGCAAGTGTAATTCGTGCTGTCCGTGATGCTCAGCATATCGATCGAGTTATTTATATTAGTTGTGATGCTAAACAAGCTATTGATAATTTCATTAGGTAGGAAAACGTTTTATCATAAGGGGGCTCCATTGATTTATCATTCCAACTCATACCCCCTTTTTTCTGTATAGTCTTTGCCGACCTCAGTCAAACAGATTCAGAGGCATGCCTTTCAAGCCATCCCGTGCCGTTGTTGTTGACCTCTTCCCTCATACAGATCATCAAGAACTAATGATTGAATTTGTCCGAATTAAAGAAGAACCTGCTGAAGAAGACGAAAAGGACGAGGAATCGTCGGAGCAATTGAAGGAAGGATCAGCCTAGGAAAGAAAGAAAGAAAGAAAAACTATCGTGCTTTTATGTCATACTCATGTTGTGTTATATATATATATTATAACAGAAATATCTCCATTAAAGGGGTAAATATAGATTTCACTGATAAATAAATAAAGTCATATTTTCCTTCCATCTGCTTTATTCTTCCTTTTCTTTTGTCTTTCTTTATTTTCTTTTCTGATATTGAAAACAATACAGCCACCAATATCTTCCTATTACCATGCAGTTGACTCTACTTGTTGTTTTTTCGTTTTTGGGGATTGCTTTTGCCCAAAGTGATCCCAACCCTGTGCAGCTTGGTGAAAAACCAGGTAACTACATGTTATACGTACAACAACCTTTCAAATGATTTAATTGTTTTTATGCGTGGCACTAGCTGGTTTACCAGATGTAAATTGGGACATACTTCGTATTGATCCTCCATCTCGTGAAAACCTTTGTCAACGTCAAATCGCTTATTGTTCGGTAAATATAAGCTCGTTTTGTTTTATCATATATTATGCATTATTGACTCTCATTTTAGACAAGCTGTGGAGGTCCAAGTGAAGCAGCTAAAAAGTAAGAAATGATACATTTTAGGAAATTCAGAGATCAAAGTACTCAGTGTTTTTTCTTATTATAATAATAATATTATTCTTAGCTTCTGCAATGCAACCACAATGGCTTGGGGATGTGGATGTTCCGTAAGTATAACAGCAGTGTTAATCAATACATATATAATAAGAAGGTCCCTCATTGTTGTAATACATAACAATTCCTCGTCCCTTAAAAAAGAATATACATATCTACCCCTATCCTTCTTTTTTATACTATATCACTCAAATAAACTTTCTCTCCCTTGTAGAAAAAGACACCTGATTTTACACCATTTCTCTGGCCAGTTGTACAAGCCGAATGTGCTGGAAAAGCACAAGAATGTCAACTAATTTGTAATAAAGACAGAAAGAATCCTTCTTCATGTGCAGCCACCTGTAATGCCTATTATCAATGCGGTACAGACAAGGCACCCCCAAGTTTCCTTCAAACAGATTCTCCAAGCGACATGCCTTCCTATGATGGTCCTATCAAAGCTGCCAACACAACTGCAAATAACGGAAATGCAAATTCGGATAGTCACTCTAATTCAGGAGCTGTTTTTAAAGCAACCAATTTTGTTGCGGCAGCAACTACAATCTTAATTGCTACTTTGTTTTTTTAAAAAGTACATGTAATCACATATTAATTTACTCATTATTTTTCATAATAATACTAATACTAAATAAATGGTTAAGCTCATTTTTTTCTAAACAAACAACCAAAATTAAAAGGGGGAAGAGGAGAACAATGTTATTCCTTATTTATCAACAAACTTTTTACCTGTGATTGATTTTTTTTTACTCAGGATGAATATTTAGAACTTTTCTGCACATGGGACCTCAATTCTATTTAACTCATGCCAATGTTCTCTTTAGTACCATTAAATTCCGTTCAACAAGAACAGGATAAATTCTGGCTTCTTCCCCTCGATATTTAAAAAATGAATCGAAAGCGAAAAAAAAAAAAAATAATGATAATAATAATAATAATAGAATTTCAAATACCTGAATCCTAAAGTAAGATGAAAGACTCGAAAATGATTAAATAGCATATATGCAAATAGCTTTTTTCTTGATCATGAGTCTTACAACCCATATTTATTCTCCTGTCCATATTCCTGATATTTATTAAATTTGATTGCTTACTAAAAATATAAAAGCCCTTTTTTATCATATTATTGTCATCATTGATTCAAGATTTTTAGTGTAAATATTTTTACATTTACACATTTCATATTCCAATAATACCACCTTTAAATCCATCAAAATATGACAGCTCAACAGTGTCTTATGATAAACTCCTTGTGATACATATCAAAAGTCATTTTCTAGCTTTGGTCACATCATGGTCAACTTTTTGATATATGCTACCTCCTGTTTATGAAGCAATGATATACCTTTGATGTTTTGAGATGGTACTGTCGTACTTATTTGTATTGATTGAGTTTAAGTTCTTACATGGCTTATATACCCCTTTTCGAGGCTGAGAACCCCATTTCGATCAGCTTTACTGTAATCCAAAAACCAGTTATGTTGCATTATTGTTAGTTTGGCATAAAAAATATTTATTCTATGCAATATATATATATTGTTTATTGAGTATATTGGTGGTTAAGCAAACAGATATTACTGTTAGTACAGTCCTGGATAAATGCATATATCTAAGCCTCATTTTAACATGTAGCCAATAGAATTACTTGTACGTAGATGGATAAATGCACATTGCATTCGAAAAAGTCGGTGTAGATTATGCGTTTATCGAGGTCCGAGTGTATTGCAGTTTTATATAATTAATTTGACCTAATATATTTTTCCTTGAAAACGCTATGGAAAATAGTATGATGGCATGATGGTTTACTCCTGCCTTCCAGCAACTTAAAATGGATTAAAAGTTAATCTCACAAAAAAGTTGGTTATATTGTCAGATTCTCAGGATTCGGTAGTGACTACCAAAAGGCTATCCACAGCCATCCTCATTGGGTCAACATGTGAGTCAGTCTATGGTTATGATTATAAGATATAGTTTTTCGACATTTTGTCTCAAACTTCTGGAAGATTACATTGTTATTAGTTGAGAGAAGGCGGTTGTGATGATTTTAGAGTATCAGTAGTATCATTAACTGGTTGATTCGCTATTAGGTACTAATTCCGTGTATTTATTGAAACATTAATTAAGGAATCCTTGACCTGGAAAAATGCATAAAAAGTCATGAATTGACCTTCTAAGAACATTATGCAACCACCTTCATCTTAATAGAACACACTATGTATTGATCTCTTATATGAACTTTTACCAAAATCTTGTTATTTAAAATATCTTGTTTTTTAGACTTGTATGGAAAATAATAATAGCTTTATCTCTTTCAAATTCGTGTTTTACTTCATCCTGGAATTCACTGTGCTACATAATTACAACATTTATTATTTGAAAATTCGAGTGTGTAATAACTTGTATTCACTACCATTAATGACGAAAAATCATTTTAATGCATAAAAAATATTTCACATCAAACTGTGAAACCGGTGAATAATCATTTTTGTAAAATGCGGGGCTCGCTTTTTTTTTTTTTCTTGAAAAAAATAAAAGTAGAAAAAGCTTGTTTTTTAAATCAAATGATGTAATCAATAATTTGGTCACTGCGTTTCTCGTTTATAGATTCATGGAGTAAGGGAAGGAGTATAAATAAATTAGTAAGAAGAGAACAATACAGTTTTATATATATTTGTATAAAAAAGCACGTTCATAAAAATTTTACAATTCAGACAATCCTTTCTTGAAATAGTGTTACATTTTCCTGCTCACAATTGTCAACTGAGTTGCAGGATAATTTAAAAGCTGAAATGACAAAGGCCCAACATTATTTTTGCTGAATAATGAATATGTATTTTTTCTTTACAGCGGCTAATCCTATTTGCCCTCCTATTGTTTGAGTTTAATTCTCGGAGTGATTCGTCTTTTTATCATTGTTTTTGATAGTAATACTAATGATAATAAATCGTTCCCAAGAAATACAAGTACGTGTCGACACGCTGATTTTTTCCAGTGTGGTAAATTCTGACTTGTAGTTCCATTTGGAAGTACACATTTTGCATTTGGAGAATTGGTATTATCGGAGCTTATAAATTAGAATTCCATGTGACATCGTATACTCTGTACGCAACCGCTCTCACGTTATTAAAAGAGCGTCCCCGCAAAATATTATTCTGCTGACTTATCATTATTTTCAGTAACACTCTTGAGGTTCCACACCATTGGACCCTCTCAATTGACCACTAAATTTATTTATTATAACCCCTCCATTCTTTATTCCTTGTTTCTTTTTTTTTCTTCTTCTTCTTCTTTTTTCACAAAAATCATCATAAAACATGGGTAAATTTAGCTTAGAAAAGCAAACATATGAAGTTCCAAACTCCAGACTTCCTGGTCAAACAGGTGGGTTGATATATATATATTTCCTTACTTTTCCATATGCTATATAAACAAAGAATAACACATATCAAAACCAAAAGGTATCTATCGTAATGCCAAACACCACGAACTTGAAACCAGCGCTTCACCCAAAATTAAGACAATGATCGATGCTTTCAACCACGGTAATTAAATGATATTCCTTTCTTTTATTTTCCTGTTATATATATATTACTAGTCAATAACTGGATAAACTCATATTCACTATGCAAACAAAGGTTTGAAGATTTCAAAGGATCGTCCTTGTATGGGTGTACGCTCTATTAAAAACGCCGAAACCGGAGAACGTGGACCTTTTGTCTGGCAAACTTATCGCCAAGTTAGCCATCGTATTACCAACTTTGGTTCTGGTCTTTTGAACTATCTTAACCATACCTTAGGTGATACTCGCACATCTCAAATCCCTATTGGTATCTGGTCTGTCAATCGCCCAGAGTGGGCAATTGCCGATTTAGGTTGTGCTGCCTATAGTCTTTACACTGTAGCTCTTTATGACACCCTCGGTCCCGATACTGTTGAATATGTCATTAACCATGCTGAGCTTGAGACTGTTGTCTGCTCTGGAGACCACATTGCTGATCTTTTAAAATTGAGACACAAGATTCCTAATCTCAAGACCATCATTTCAATGGATTCTCTCAAGGAAATTGTTAAGCCTGGTGTCGCTTCAAAGAGCGACATTGTTAAGGCTTGGGCCGCTGAAAAGAACATCAACTTGGTTGATTTCGAGACAATTGAAGGTTTGGGTAAGAAGAATAGACGTACTCAAAATCCTCCTCAGCCTGAAGATTTGGCATGTATTATGTACACAAGTGGAACCACTGGTATGCCCAAGGTAAAGTGCACAAAATTTAAAATCAAAAGCATGTGAATTTCTATGGCATTTTTTTTTGGTAACACAGCATATGTACTTTTGTAATATTCTAGGGTGCTATGTTGACTCACTCCAACTTTATTTCTGCTTTGTATGGCAGTTATTACAGTTTGGGTGGTACTGCTAACGATACCAGTCTTTCTTACTTACCTCTTGCTCATATTTTTGGACGTGTTTGTGATATGTTGTGTCTCTATATGGGTGGACGTTTGGGTTACTTTAGTGGTGATATGAACTTGATCGTTGAGGATATCCAAGAAATGAAACCAACCATTTTTGCTACTGTCCCCCGTTTATTGAATCGTGTTTATGGTAAGATCGTTGCTTCTACTACCAACGCTCCTGGTGCTACCGGTGCTTTGGCTCGTCGTGGTATTGCTACCAAGTTGGCTAATCTCGAGGCTGGCAAGGGTTACACTCATCCTTTCTGGGATCGTTTGATCTTCAACAAGGTAAAGCAAGCCCTTGGTGGTAATGTCCGTATCATGGTCACTGGTTCTGCTCCTATTGGTAAGGATGTTATGCAGTTCCTTCGTGTCGCTCTCTGCTGTGATATCCGTGAAGGTTATGGTGCCACTGAAACCACTGCTGCTACAACAGTCCATTACGAAGGCGAGTATAAGGCTGGTCATATTGGTGCTCCTTTCATTTGTAATGAAATTAAGTTGGTTGATGTACCTGAGATGGATTATCTTTCCACCGATCCTTATCCTCGTGGTGAACTTTGTGTCCGTGGTCCCAACGTCTTCAAGGGTTATTTCAAGGATATTGAAAAGACAAAGGAGGCTCTTGATGATGAAGGTTGGTATCATACTGGTGATATTGGTCTGGTTAACGAACGTGGTGCATTTGTTATCATTGATCGTAAGAAGAACATTTTCAAGTTGGCACAGGGTGAATACATTGCTCCCGAAAAGATTGAAAACATTTATGCTAAGCACCCTGTCATTGGACAAATCTATCTTCACGGTGATTCCCTCCAAAGCAGCTTAGTCGCTATTGTTGTTCCCGACCCTGATACCTTAACCGCTTTGATTGCTCAGAAGTTACCTGCTGTTGCTTCAAAGAAGTTGAACTTTGTTGAACTCTGTAAGGCTCCTGAAGTTAACAAGCTCATTCTTGAAGAAATGACTCGCGTTGGTAAGAAGGCTGAACTGAGAGGTTTCGAGCACGCCAAGGCCCTCTACTTGGAATCTGAGCCTTTCTCTATTGAAAATGAACTCTTGACTCCCACCTTCAAGGTTAAGCGTCCTCAAGCCAAGAAGTACTATGAAGCTCAAATTGCTGATCTCTACGCAATCCTTGCTGGCCAAGTTGAACCTGAAAAGGCTAAACTTTAAACGTATATCTCTATTTAATATCTCCCTTCCTTTTTATTGCGAATTTATTTATTTGTATACTTTCAAAAAACTTTAATAAGTCATCAAACAAAACAGAAAAAAAAATAGACATTTTATAATGATGTATCAATAAAACAAGTATTATTTATATTAAAAACAATCATCCGGTTTTATTTTTTATTAGAGCAAGGTTTACAAATTAATTCACCATCATCTGTTTCTTGGTAGTGATCTAGAAGAAGAAATGATTAATATAAATGAAATAGTATTGATAAAGATAAATAAAAGTACCTCTTAAGCTAACTTTAAGCTCTGTATTGCATCTAACACATTTAAAATGTCGTTGGTGATAGTCTTTACCAAAAGCACTGAAAGATCTTCCTTCAATAAATTCATCACAACTATGACATATCTTCACATGGGTCAAGCTTGGGAAAGTGTATGTATCAGGTGATTTTTTGGTTGACTCTTTTTGGCAAGGAGAATTACAGTACGGCTTATTGTTCTTTACCAAAAAAGTAGAGGAAGGAAATGCAGAGCCACAGTCAGCGCACGTAAAGCAAGAATTGTGCCAGTTACCACCTAGAGCCTTCAAGAATTCGCCTGTGATATGCTCTCCGCAGCCTCTACATTTAGAAGCAAATAACCTAAGATAGTCCTTCTCGCAATAGCCGTAGCCATCCTTTTCCATCATTTTTGAGTCCTCGTGAAATGGACAACCACACTCACGGCAGAAGAAGTGACCAGGATGGTAGTTTTTGCCACAAGCAACCAAAATCTTTTCTTCAATTGGAGTTTCACAAAAGGCACACTTTGGGCTGAATTGTTCATGATAGTCGAAAGCACAATAAGGTAGTCCGTTATACTCATGATAAAGCATGTACTCTAGATTTATTTTACAGTGCTGACATTTAAAACATCTCGGATGCCAGTGATTGTTTCTTGTTTTTATAACCTCTTCTGATAATAGTCGCTTTTTACACCCACTACATTTGGCAGAGCCGAAAAGTGAATCCAAAATCTTGTTCTCTTCCGAGTCTACTTCAAGTTCGCCATCATCATCATCATCACCAGCATTCTCGTCGTCGTCGCTGGTATCACCCGGAACATTTATTGTTGGTATTTGAAAGGTGACTTCATCATCAGAATAATCGGGAGCATTAATCACAGGTATCGGGGGCATTGGTTCTTCATCGGAATCGTCATATCCAGGAGCACTGATTGAGGGAATTGGAGGTAAATCTTTATGATCGGGTTTGTTTATTTGCACTGTGCTACTTTTATTAATATAATGTTCAATTTCATTATCATCTTCATCGTCATAATCCGAACTGTCTGAATCTGAATAGCCAGGTGCCCTCATAACGGGAATAATCAGCTCTGGGTCTCTATTGGCGTTTGAGCTCGTACTGACGCTGTCAGGGTCAAATCTGAATTCTTCGTGTCCTTTTTCAAGATGATCATCTAAACTTGAAAAACTGCTTATTGAAGAACAATCATCATCTATGTCAGAAATGCTTAGATTTTCTAATTGGTTTTTGGTATTTCGACGACGTGAACGGGCCATATCCGGGTAGGGCAGAGATTCTCTATCAGAAGTAGCCAATTCTTTCGGGGGCGCAGGTAATTCTTTCTTCTTGTACAAGAGTGAGTTTTTTCTAAGGTCTACTTTTTCGGTTTTATCAAGCTCTATCTGTGTTTTTGATTGTTTTCTTTCAATAGGTCGTCTAACAGCACGTTCAGGAAACATTCTTTGGTCAAGTTGTTTATAACTAGACTGATTTGGTCTAGGACCTCTGAGAGTTCCTATATTTCCAGAGTTACTATACTGCTGTTGCATTATATAAATAAATAAGTAAATAAATATAATGAAGATGAAAAAGAGTTTATTTATCATGAAGAATTATTAATAATTAATATATATATATAAAAGAAAACATGCAAAATAATTACCATAAATGGAATTGTTATTTAAAATCAAATTTGGCATTTGCTTTTATATATATTTATATTTGTTTGTTTTTGTACACCTCGCCATTAAACATAAATAATGATAGACACTATTCTTTATTTACTTACTCTTTGACAATAAAACAGATATATATATGTTTACTGTATTATGTACATTTCTGTATTTATTGCCTTACTCCATCAAAGCATAATCAAAAAGCGTGCATTTTAATTTACACGTGAGACCAGTTTCACTGGTTAACATGTGCAACCATTAATTCCTTTTTCGGTTTTTCAAGGAGAATCCACTTGTAGTGAAAACAAACACGCGTTAAACGCGAAAGAACACTGTTCTTGTATAACACGAAACCAATCCTCAGGTACATTTTAAATATGATTATTAAGTCAAGGTAGTAGAGCTGGAACATCTACATTGGAAACACTTTTGTTCCTGAGTACATTTCCCCCTTCTTGTGTCCAAAGAAAGTTGTATGGTAAAGGAAAAGGAAGTCACAAATTTACAATAACACTATTTTATATTTGCTTGTTGTTATGCTTTTGCAACTCCTTAAATCACATTGTTCCCTTCTTTCTTTCTTCCTTCTTTATAATGTTAAAATCCGAAGGATTAAAGCCAGGAAGCCATAAAACACCGGTACAAATAAACTACTGCCACTTGGCGGTTCATTCCTTTCCTTGCGACTATTATTAATAAATAATTTTATTATAAATGGTTAGAATGAAGGCCATCGATTCCTAAAGGAGAATGAACCACATCGCAAGGTAGCCCGGCCAAGGACGATTTCAAAACGATCAACAGCATCTACCAACATGAACAACAAAGTAGATCTTAAAAGAAAAAAAGGGCTAATCGAAACAACAAATGCAGAGTAAATATACAAATGTAACTTGAATTTTTTTATTGCACTTTTTTAATGCCATTCTGTGTGTAGCAAACACCGTACTTCGAAAGAATGGTCTCTTTCAGATTTCGAAATCGGAAAACAACTTGGAAAGGGAAAATTTGGACATGTTTATCTTGCAAGAGAGAAAAAAAGCGGGTTTATCGTCGCTCTCAAAGTTCTTTATAAAACGGAATTAGTCCAACAAAATGTAGAAACTCAACTTCGTCGTGAGATTGAGATTCAAGCTGATCTAAAGTAATATAAGGACCTACAAGTTTATATGTGAACATGATCTAATGATGATGATAGACATCCCAACATATTACGGCTTTATGGTTACTTCCATGATGAAACTCGCATATTTTTAATTCTGGAATTAGCGGTAAAGGGTGAATTATATAATAAGTTACAAGAAGTCAAACGTTTCTCTGAACCGATTGCAGCAAAGGTAAAGCAATGCCAAAACTATGAGAGAGATAGAGAGATAGAGAGACTCATATTTCGATGTAGTATGTTGCACAAATGGCCCACAGTTTACTCTACCTTCACAGTAAGCGTATCATCCATCGTGACATTAAACCTGAAAATCTCATGTTGGGCTTGCACGGGGAATTGAAAATTGGCGACTTTGGCTGGTCCGTTCGACAATCACCTTTGACGTAAGTAACCATAGTAATACGAGTATATAGATGACGACTAATGGCTTTATTCCCTTCTCTCTTCATTATAGAAATCGAAGATCTACTCTGTGTGGTACGCTGGACTATCTTCCACCAGAAATGGTAGAGCAGCGTGATCATGACGAGAGTGTTGATAGATGGTGCTTAGGAATATTGCTCTATGAGCTATTATGTGGCTATCCTCCATTTGAAGATACCAGGGGGAAAAATCAAACCTACACTCGCATTGTGCAGGTTGATTTTACTATCCCAAAACATATTAGTGCAAATGCCGCCGATCTGATTACAAAGGTAAAGTAGGATATCATGATACTATTTGGATACAGTGTCTTATTTTTGTTTTATTTCTACCTTTTTAAGCTTCTTAAATATAAACAAGAAGAGCGACTCTCATTAAGAGAAGTCTTATCTCATCCATTCATACGAACTTATACAGAAAAGAAAAAATAAGCATCCTTTAGTCATCAATCAACATCTTTACAACTTAGTCATAATATCCTCTCTTTTTTAATAATATATATAATATATTTATTCATACATACTTACACATTCTATTTATATAATCAACTTAGATTAATAAAGATTTTGTTTATTGCAAAAATATAATGGGTTTATGATTGTTTTATAATATTTATAATGATGTTTACAGGTAATGTTTTATGAATAGGTATACATATATATAATTTTTTTTTATGCCGAATTGGGCTTGTCGTAGTTGGTATTCACAGCTGTATTGATGTTGCTATTTACGTTATTGTCATTATTGTTGTTATAATCATTGTTGCTATTAATATCAATTTCGCTAAAACTGTTACTATTGTTATTATTATTGCTGTTATTGTTCATGGTGGTGCTGTTGTTATTATAATCATAATCATAGTCCTCATCATCATCGATCAACCAATCCTCTACTTTCAACTTATCCCTCTTTCCGTCTGCTAATTCTGAATGCAAGGCATTTTCTTTTTCGAATAAGCGTTGCACTGATATACAAATATTGGTTTAGTATAACCAGCAAAGGAAATTCATCCAGATCAAAAATACTTACAACATGGTTTTAGTCCTTTATCAAAATTTCGAATAGCAAGTGTTGCTATGACGATAGAGGCCTAATAAATATACAACATTTTTAGATCTATATGATCATGTTCTTTCTTTTTCTTTCCACCGCTTACCACACTTAGACATATAGCAATACACACTGTAAACGGCAATAACATAAATTTAGTATATTGTGTATTGATCTAGTGATTTTATCTATTTTTACCTGCCAAGATCCAAAAAGCCCAGCCATTGGCGCTGTCAATGAGCATCAATATAAAATCGACACTCAAGATACCTTGTACGACCTGGAATGAGATCATGACTCGACGATTTTCAGTCATGACTCCGAAACGTGCCAAAAATAACGCTGGGATCAGTAAAACAGTCAAAACAAGATGTATGACATAAGCAATTAACTTTAGTCCACTTCCCGTAATTGCGACTGAATAGTATCCACTTTGAGTCATAACAACAAAGTAAAATACAAAAAGTACAAAGTGGAAAAACGCATCGAGTTTCAAATTTAGAAAGAATAAATGGACTGTTTGGTAACGAGCTATATATATATAAACACACAAATAGATACAAATGTGGACATAAAGGTTACATTAACAAGCCTCAAATTTATATATTTGTATAGTATGATTTTATCATACTTACATTGTTGATCTAAATCTGCACCTATCCGTTTGTAGATTTTCCATCCCAACTATCAAAAAAAGTTTCGTTAATTTACTTTTAAAGAATTCACCTTTGCATTGGAGATGCTGATAAATTACCTGTTTGTATAGCTTATAACAAAGAAAGAGAAAAAAGAAGAACAAGAAAACCAGCGTAGACACTAACCCTATTTCTACTCTTAACGCTGTCTTAAAATTTACTGTGATTTCTGGTTCATTGTCTACGTAGTTTACATTTCTAGACAAAATAGTCAGCATCTCTCTGTTTTTAGCACCTTTCCTAATTAACTTTATCCCCTTCTTACTTTTCCAATGTGCCTGCAATCTGAATACCAGAAAATATAACCAATATCAATTGATTCACTGTATGCGCAATAAGCTGTATTACACTCTGTCTGACGACCTAAGCAAATTGTAAACGTTTTAGTAAAAAAAAAACAGCTAAGCCAAAAGAAGAAGAAAAAGGGTGCATGAGTGGGTTACATACGGCATCAAGCCCTAAAACAAACTGAAAAAGGGAAAAAAGGATGAAAAACACATTTTCGTTTTTCAAACGTCGTATTTGTAGTAGAGGATCGTTGGGGTCAACAGATGCTCCATCCAACGCTAAAGAAGATGTGATCTGATCTGTACTGAGTGATTGAAGCTCGCTGTAAACTTTAAGATGTGCATCAACAATCAGCCCTTCAAGTATAATACACACTAGTGTTGTGATTGTAATCAAAACAGCAAAGTATATGGAATATTTGGATTCGAATATCCTTGATATCTAAAAATAAAAATGTTAATACTATTGGTTATTCTAATTATTATTGTTTGTCCCTTGGTGAATTGATTGGTTTGAAAACATACACTTAGTTTAACCAAGCGAACAAAAAAGTTGGATGGTTGTATCATAATCAAAATGAATTGAAAAACAGAAAGAGAGGCACGAAATGATGAAATTACCCCTTTTTAAAGGATAAATAGACTGAGTTTAAATTATAATCACCTATGAAATCACACCCTCAAGTTAAACCTTGGAATATATTCTGATACGAATCCTATTCATTTCCAAGAAAAACTTTACCGTAAATATATATTATAAGGGATCTTGCAAGATCAAACACATGTATAGATTTACTATACCTAATATAGCTATAGTTTAAGCAGGGAGTTATTGCTTCTTCTACAAAGCCTTATTTAAGTCGAATACAAGTATTTGTACACCTTCAAACAGAGACAAAGGGTCGTTAAAAAGACCGTGGGTTTAAATTATTTATAAAAATTCGCTGCAGGAAATTCGCATATTGGTCGATCACACACCTCCTTGGACACTACTTTTTTATCTTAGTATATAAACTTCCTTATAAATATATCTTATATGTTCATAATGTCATCAGTGTATCCAAACACCAAAATGATTTTTAGCTTTAAATAGTACCATCTCATCCTTGTACCAATTATTGATGGGATACAAATCGGCTTCAGATCCTTAAACTGATCCATTCTGATCCTTTAAAGTATTTACTGTGTCGATTTTAAAAGTGCTGTATATACTATAAAACTACTTCATAGATCATTTGATTCAGCTTTAAACATACTCATCTGATACACTGTATGGTTGGACAAGGTAAGTTAGTGCAAGGCTTATGCCACTGGCATATATCAAGATGTACTAGTCATTTTATTTGCTGAAACAGCTATTTAGTCACGACAGTGGTATTTAATATTTATAACTTAAGAAGACTATATTTTGAATATCAATCCTGTTATGCACTTGAAGTGAGAAAAATGGTTAATTTGCTTCCTCTTCATATTTTATTCTTAATCATACCAAATTTTTTGATTGATTCCATGACACCCTCTATACGTTTTTCTGTATGCGGAGTATTTGTATTCGCATCTATTTTCGTTGTGGCTAAATAATTTGCTTCATCTAATTTAATCGATCTTCTTGTTTTGAACCTGTTTTCCTCATAATAAAATGTAAAATGTATTTATTTTAATTACATGATGATGACTTCAATGATACAAATCATTTAGAAATGTAATGCAATGCATAATATTCTTTTTTTTTAAGATATTCTAAAGTGTTTACATGAATTACTAATATAAAAAACTTTTAATATTTTTTTTATTATCATTATTAATATTAAAAAAACATAACATTTTTTAATAAATGGTATGAAAAAAGAAGAAGCATCAAAAAATAATGTTTTAGCTCCATTATTATAAAAAAAAAGTGCATTTCAAACATGAGAATAAGCGTTAATTCATTAAATAAATAATAAAAGAAAGATAGTAGCACAAACTGCGGAGCAAGTTCTGAACTATTTTTAATATGGAACATATAAAAAACTGAAGAAAAAAATATATATGTACAAGTTTGTGATAAAATTATGCAACCCTCTCTCTCTTTGTTTTTTCTTTCTTTGTTCTCCTTTTTTAATCCCAAGGTCGCCAGTTTGCTCTCTTCTCTTCAGCCAACTGTTGTTCTTCATCGCATCTTTGAACGTATTCTGCTGCCAGAGCCAAAATATCAATTGGTCTCATGTGTGGTAGTGTTTGAGGATAGAGAGTGGGTGTAGATGAATTAGATGAGGTTGTGCTTGATTGGCTATCTAAATAAGGCTCTTCTTGATAAGACATTTTTGAGTGATTGTAATGATAAATTGGCTGCTGATAAGGGTGATGAGATGGCCAACCCATAGAATAATAGTATGTATCTTGCTGTCTCATTGATTCAAGACGGTTTCTATTCACTTTGGCACGACGATTTTGGAACCAAACCTAAAGAAAACAAAAATAAACAAAAATAAATAATAAAAACAGATTGTGTTCAGTTAGATTCCTTTTATGTATTTACAAAAATAACAATAACAAAATAATTGTTTGCTCTTAAAAAAAATTTTTTTAATTAATTTTTATAAATCATTTATTACCTGAACTTCACGGTTAGTCATGTTTAGTTTTTGTGCTGTAGCTTCTCTTAATTGATAATTAGGTGTATCGTTCTTTTTGAATAAGTCCATAAGAACATTAAGTTGATAGGGTGTGATTCGTTTTCGCTTTGGTTTACTGATAGCTA
>VCJI01002519.1:22972-33705 GCA_024139395.1 Backusella morwellensis | reverse complement strand
AAAAAAAAAAAAAAAAAAAAAAAAAAAAAAAGAGACGAGACGAGACGAAAAGAAGTACAAAAAAAAAGGAGTGAGAAGAAAAAATAGAAGAAAAAAGTTTTTATTTTTTATTTTACTTTTACGTTTTTTTTTTTACTGCTTTGTTTTTCACTTTTTTTAATCTGAGTTAAATGTATAGACCAGTGAAAAACCATTTAATGCACTCAATAGGTTTCACCATATTACTGTATTTAGGAGGAACATTCTTTTTTTTTTATTTATATTTATATTTAAATGCGACTATCTAAGGTATCCGTGCCGTAACTATCATTGGTAGGTGACCACATATGGCGAGTTACATAATCGACGATATCTTGATGGGATTGACATTTCTGGATGGCTTCTGACATGGCCAAGTTCTCGTCCTTGGCTTCCTGGCACACGGCAGCAGCAACAAGGGCCGAGATGGGACGAATGCGTTTCAGGGAAGGATAGAGCCAGCCCTTTTCACGCTCCTCTTCCGAAAGCGATTCTGCAAGTGCTTTGGCGCCCTGATAGATCATTCGATCCGAAATGCTCTTGGGTCGTGCTAAACATGCACCTAAGCCTAATCCGGGGAAGATGTACATGTTGTTGCCTTGGCCAGGGTAGCATACCTTGCCCGTTGACTCAATGGTATAGGGCGGGAAGGCCGTGCCCGATGCAAAGATGACCTTGTCGTTGGTGGCCTTCATGGCTTGCTCAAATGTACACTCAGCCTGGGTTGCAGGGTTGGAGAGAGGGAAGATGATGGGTTGCTCATTCAATTCTGCTAAACGGGACATGACCTCGTGACCAAAAGCACCTGAAATTGCAGAAAGACCAATCAAACTGGGAAAAAAAAATTTTTTTAAGCAAGTTGTTAGAGAAATATTTGAAAAAAAAACTTACGCAGTAGGTTTAACATAGTTGATGATGTCCAAAAGGTTTTTGAATTCTTGACCCTGAGTATCATCCCTTGCATAATAAACCTTGTGTTGTGCCAACTTATCGCCTCTTGAGGTGGTTACAAGACCCTATAAAAATATTAATAAAAATGTAAAAAGTAACAATAGAAAAACCTTATACCTTTGAATCCACAATCCAAAACACCTTTTTAGCTTCCTCTTCTGACATATTGTGTTCAATCTGGAAATATTCCTGGATCTGGCGTGCTACACCTATGGCTGCTGATCCTGCACCATAAAAGACAATGCGATGATCACGTGGGGAGATGTTATTTTCCTTTTCAACACGGTCGACTGCATTAATCACGCCAGAGAGAATGACAGCACCGGTGCCTTGGATATCATCATTGAAACAAAGCATCTTGTTTTGGTATTTTTCTAAAAGGCCAAATGCATGCTCGGAGGACCAATCTTCAAATTGGATTAATAGGTTGGGATAGATGGTATGAAGAGCGCTGAGGACATCATCTACGGTTTGATAAAACTAATGGGAGAGCATATAAGTATAATTATTCAACTAAGATCTTGTGTCTCTTCTTTACCTCTTCATCGTTAGGACGCTTTTGACGAAGACCCACATAAAACTCATCAGCTAAGAGTTTCTCATTGTTTGTACCAAGGTCAAGAATGATGGGTAACGTGCGTCTGGGATCAATACCTGCACCCGCAACATAGAGTTGAAGCTTACCAATAGGGATACCAATACCATTTGTACCGAGATCACCAAGACCAAGGATACGAGAGCCATCCGAGATGACGGCAATGTCGGGCTCATAGTTATCAAAGGGACGATAGTTGCGGATGGTCTGACATAATTGAGGGATGTCGCCCTTTTGGAGATAAAGACCATCCGAAACACCAGGTGCAGCCAAGAATGGGTAGATATTTGAATATTCTAGGCAGGCAGTGCCAACGGTCGGAGTGTAGATGATCGGAGCAAGTTCCTGTTTATCAGTTAGTAATTAAAGATTATGTAGTTATAATCAGTTTTTACCTCTAATTCATCAATGACAATTTTATAAAATAAGCGAACGTTATTGGTACGTAATTGCGCCATAAGGACATATTTTTCTAAAAGGGTGGGCTTTGAACGTAAGGCTTTAAGTGCACGTTTTTTTTGAACTTCCAATGTTTCAACACGGGCGGGTAAAAGTCCATTCAAACCAAGCGTCTGACGTTTTGTATTATTCATGGCAGTGCCTTTTTACAGGTTGTTAGAATGATGGCCTCTTTACAAGATAAGACCTCCTCCTCTTCCTTTTTATTATTATTTACCTTCATTGAGATATCCTGATCTAGAAATAAGATCCAATGATGCACGTTCCTTAGTATTTGATTGGGTTGGTTGCTGTTGGTTTGAAGCAGCTTGATCTACGATAGGAGCCATGTATGTAATAAAGAAAACAAAATTCAATAGAAGAGAAGAAAAGTAATGGGATAAGCAAAGGAAGAAGATGTCTCTATTTAAATACATTTTTTATTTCTTATTTTGCTTAAAAATAATATATGCTTTGTGTGTCAGTTGGTAGAGTAAAAAAGAAGATTATCACGAGCCTCAGCATGACAGTAGGTGACATGAGGATTATGATTGGCGGTTCATTGTTGAATCACCCTGTGTTGGCTGAAATAGCTCACATGCGATTTGCTCTAGAGGTTTATTCAAATTTACAATAGACAGGTCACATGATTCTTCTTGCAAGGGCAGCTTTATGAACGCACATGCTATTTTTCTCACAACGTACCAGATGTTAAAATTGATTGGCCCATAGATCAAGTTACTCATTCTGTATTTCCAATTTCCGATCAAATAGGCGTCCATGAATGCGAAAAATACGTGTTTGCTTATTTTATCGAATGTAAAACAAAGGGGATGTTTTTAAAATACAAGCAACTTCTTTCATATCGCATGATTTCAACACAGAAAAAAAAATTACAATAAGAGATTTGGTTTCCCACCCCTCCTTATTTTAATATGAGAACACATTTTTATAATTAAAGTTTATCATTTTTACTACTATTTTTGGTTATTGTCGATTTTCTTTTTTTATTTATTATTATCATGCTGTAACAAGCAAAAAGGGGAGGATGAAGGAGGAAAATGCAAATGTATAAAACAATGTGGGGATATATTGGGAATCACTCAATATCCATATCATCAGAGAAATATGGCTGCTGATCCTGATGACGATTTCTTGTGATGGCTCTTATTGCATCGTCATAATAAGAATGATGACCATCATTTGTCGATCCTAAATATTGGACGCTCGAGTCACTGCTACCAGCACTGCTTCTTCGAGATTCATTCCAGCTGGATGATAAGTCATTGGTGGTTTGGTATGTTGGCCGGTACAAGTCATCAGGATCAATAACTCGTCGGGTAGCCGTAGGATATCTTGAGCTACTTGTTGGGTCGGAATATAGAAACGGGCTGAAACCATGAATTGTCGACGATAGAAATCCTTCTTCTTCCTCTTCTTCTTCTTCGTCGGACCAAATGTTTCTTGGCCATAGTTCTAGTATGGTGCGGATGTGTGCGCCTGCATCTATATAATCCTGTGCTTGCTCTTCTTCCTCGTCGGAATCATCATCGTCTGATTCCTCTTCCTCCTCCTCCTCTTCAAAGTCTGCACCAAAAAGCTCTCGCTCTTGTCGCTGTAGCTCTCGTAGTGTATCACCACCAACACCTCCATGTATTTCATCGTCGTCGTCATCATCAATATCACCAATATCGTTGCTGAAAAGCTCTCGTTCTCGCCTCGCCAGCGCTCGGAGTGCATGTTCTAAATCAGGACTGTCTCGGAAAGACTCATATAGTGATTCGTGTGTTGGTGCTGTCGATAACGAATATCGACTATAAATACATTATCAATAAAGCAAATGATTTGGAATTCAAAAGTTAGTTTTACCATATTGGACATGTTGGATTAAGACGAATCCATTGGGCTATACATTCTGAATGAAAGATATGATTGCAGGGCAAAGAATAGAGCTTTACTTTTGCAAATATATCTTGACATATCGAGCATTCTGTCTGATAATCTAATTATAGCATTGTGTACCAAATGATTAAGCATTAGTAATAAGCTTTAAGACAACTTTTTTGTTATTTTACCAGGATCATCTTGTGCTAGTCTTTTTTCTGTCAAACTTTGCATGATTCGAGCACTTGGCTGCTGTTCTCTTCTAGACGTTTCCGTCCGAGTTCCTATCTCTGAAATAAGATCATCCAATGCAGATAAGCTGACGGATCTTGAATCATCACCATCATGGTTATCACTGATGAAATCGTAAAACAAACTAGAAAGAAGATAATCATCAGTCCCGTCTCTCTCTTTCTACGCATCTATTCTCTCTTACCCTAGCGTATTATAGCTTGGACCAGGAAATAGGTGTGCGATGCCACTGCCTTCGCTTGTGTCACTAAGTCGATCAGCCTCTGTAGCGTAACCAACATCATCCAAGAACTCGTCATCACTGGTATTTGAATCCTCCTCGTCCTCCTCCTCATCTTCCTCATGATGATTATATCCAGTCGCTGTAGAACCAAGATACACTAAATCATCATCTGTATTGTCGCCATCATCATCATCATCAAGGCTTGGATCCGGAAAGCGAAATACTCGTTCAAAACCCGAAAATAGTGTGGGTGAAGGAGGACCATTTTGCGGCTGTTCACCCAGCACACGAAAAACCCGCGTTCGATAAGCGCTCGTTTCCTGCTGCGAAATCTCTTGCAAAGGGAAACTCAGCGCCTGTCTCATTTTCCTTCTGTAATCCAGCTCCGTTCGGTCACCCAAGATGTGTTTTTTGATCCATTGTACAAATGCGGTGGTACGATCCTCCTGCTGTGGTAGTAGTACTTGCCGCATAACCCAATTTCGAAATACATTAGATGCTTCCTGTTCCTCTGTTGTTGTTAATTGGCTTAAAAGGGGACTGGACAGGATCTCAATTGGCATTTGGGTCATGTCTCCATTCCACAGTAAATGTCGCAATACCCATTGTCGAAATTTGACTTCGTCCATGGTGAGTGACGCTCTTCGTGGTATAAAATGAAAATTGACATTGGACATTGGGCTTGCACGCTGTACATTATTGGCTAATCTTTCTAATATCGATTGGTCGTCGGAATCTGCTTCCTCTTCCTCGTCCTCGCCTTCACCTTCCAGGCCCTCTTCTTCCTCGTCTTGTGAGTATACTTGTGGTATCTGTTTATATAGTAATAGTTGTTGTTAAAAATAGTTCAATCAGGAAACAAAAAAAAAAGGAAGCAAAGAAAGAAACTTACCTCATCCACTAGTTGACTACCGCAAGACAAACATGCCAAGTGTCGCGGAAGAGAGTACTTTACTTGTTCGCAATCATAGCAGTAAACGAGTATCATTCTGTAACACTAATAAAATAGGAAAGTGAAGAAGTGGAGAGTATGAAATCTATGCGTTTCCTATTCTTGTTTGTTTGATTTCTACACGCACATTCTATAATGGACACGTGATTCAAAAGGACAATAAATGGCAAGCCCTTCTTTCATTCTGTACCTTTGTTATCGAAACCCATAGAAATAGGGAGATTTTATTTCTCTTTCTTGTCTCTATCTCTACTTGCTTTGTATATTGTTGTTGTTTTCGTTCTTCTTTTTTCATGCTTGTTGTTTTTGGCAACTATATAAGGGAATAAAAGTTCAGCTTAAAGAGCAAAACTAAAAAACTGCATAAATAATAATGAAGATCTAAAAATAAGAATTATCAAATTCATCACTGAACTGCTTGATCAAGTATTTGCTCCTGAACTTTATATATGTAATAAAAAACTATTCTCTCTTTTTGCAATTGACTTTTTTATTATTTACTCGTCCATTCATTTCTTTATTCAATCGGCTTAATTTCCATTTTTGGAAATGTTTTCCAATCATGCAGACATGTCTTTTTGTTTTCATTATGAACTGAATAGGTTCTTTCCATAAAGATCTGATTGGCTATTAAACAAGCTGAATGAGACAGGCAGAATGAATAGGAGAAGCAGGTGGGCTTGCTCCAACCTGCCAATAAGCTTTGGCACAATAGCCAATGTTAGTTGGTGGAATAGAAGGAGGGGGATATTATATGAATCGTTTAAGCTGAAACGTACCCCCCGTCCATACTAAGTGTAAGCAATCATCTTTTGTATCTCCATTATATGAACACTCATTATATTATATCAAACAACCTTATAGGTGATGATGGAGACTCTTTGTATTCGCATTTTGAAGTAAAGGATAAGCTGATAGATTTTAAATTAAATCGCTGTCAGCAACTGTAAGTAGTATCAGTTGCTCAGTTTCCATACTATCCTGCAATATTTTCGCCTACCAACTAGGTGTACTTCCAAGGCATTTCTTATTTTCATACGCAACAGAGTTAATACCATTTCGATATAGAATTAAATAGCTATAGTATGATCTAACTTGTATAACACTATCAATGATTGCTATATACATTAAATAATCAACTTAGTACGTGGCAACATACTCCTTTCTACACATACACACACACACACACACACACACACTTTATTCTAAGTATACTTTATCAAGTTCACGTTTTTTTATTTAAAAAAAGCCTCTATTAATAAAACACTAATCTGTACATCTAAATAGTAAGAATAATATAGTGAAAGAGTCTCTCTTGGTTGCAAGATGTATCCATCTCACGTAACAGGATGAACCACGAGAAGGTGGAGACACTCCTCATCCCAAAAGTGCGGAGGATTCTGAAAACACATTGCTGTATTTATCAAAACCACAATAGAGCATATAGAGAACTATAATACCCTATATTTGCAAGCAATAGTATATGGAGAACCAGAAGTACAATCACTTGAATCATATATGAAGTGAAGAAAAAGGGATTTTTTTTTTACTTACTTTTTTTTAAAAAAAACATGACGTCATTCTTTTTGAAAAAAAAAATTGCAATTTGCTGGAATGTACATGATCGGCTCATCGATGAGAAAAAAAGGCTAAGAAAAATAATACAAATATGCCAGGTCATGTTGGTTGTAGCGCGTTAGCACGCTATTGGAACAAAATGATCTGCTGGAAAATCAAGATTAAACCCTTTTAGCAATAAGCTTTCATAAGGTTCAAACATATTATGTTGCTAACTTTACTAAATCATTTCTCTTTGGCACAAGGGTCTATTTTAATTTTATAGTATGACCATTGGGATAAGTTCGTCTCAATAACAACGTAAAGCGTTTGTTTTGAACAAGATTTTTTTTCCCTTCATACATGAGGCAGCAGCATTGTCTAATACCACCATTAAAAATCAGATGCGAATCAATGCATTCACTTTAATATCAAGTTATAATACAATAGTAAGCCTGAATTTTGTATGCAGATTCTCGGAATAGATATCAATACCTAGAATTTTTTTTGTGGCACTCTCAGTTTCATCGAAAACTACAGTTATATCCTCTCCTCCTAATGAGATCCAACTGAATACTCTTCTTTGATACATGGATTGTCTGTGATGTATTCCATCATGTTATGTGCATGTATCGATACACCTGTGCATGTGTTATTAAGATCAAACTTACTATTTACAATCTATGACGATACCTGACTACTTTAATTTGATACTTTGATCGAGCTTCTAACTTAGTAAAGCAACTGCATTGTCTAAAGTAACATTTATAATGAAAACTCCATGTAATAATAAATCACACTATATTTATTATAGGGTTTTAACTCTATCGTATTAAACATACGATACTTTTGATATTTATTTTACCTGGAACCGCCTTCAAGTGCATAGCCCATTTTCATACTTTTTTGCGATTAAAGCGCCCTGCTTTATTTTATTAAAAAAAAAAGAGAGAGAGAGAGAGAACAAAGAAGCACATAAAGTAAAAGGGAGGGATGAAAAGTAGGGGAACAATGGAAGTGAGTAAACGCATAAAATTGTTGAAAACACAGAAAGTGTGTGTAATGTTTATTTTTTGGACTTCAACCAATAGAAATGAATAGAGAGAAAGAGAAAACATATACAAAAGAATGAAAAAGAGAGATCTATATTTTACATGATTGGACCATCGAGTATAGAACCGGTAGAGATATTCTCATTATTAGTACCAAGCCTTGGTATACGAACATAGGCGTCTGTGCCATAGCCATCCATGGACACAATACTAATGTCGCCGTTCCAGTATTCTGCATAGACTCGACTCATAGGGAGTCCAATTCCTAACCTGATCATCAGGTGCTCATGCTCATTTACCTTTGCCTCCAGCTGCTGAATCTTGTCCATGTTTCCAAAGCGATTGTAGTTGCTATAAGACCACAGAGTCTCCATCTTTGACTTGGACATGCCTCCCGATTTATCTGAAATACGAAACAAGACATCGGTTTCGTTTGAACACAGCGTCACTCTGATCTGGTTTCTGGCGGTGCGATGGGTATCATGCCGGATTGAATTGGATAACAGCTGATAGATAATATATTCAATGTGGTCCGTGACATAGGTAAATTCTGTATCCTCTCCCTCTACTTTAATATCCGGCACAGCGTGACCATTGTACTGCATCGCATGTGCTTTGGCCAAACCAATGCATTTTTCTGTTATCACTCGAGAAGAGCATAAATTGAAAATCGACTCCTTCTTCTTGGAGAGAACAAGGTGGTGCTCTGCCAGCACTCGTCGTGAGATACGTGACCTCAGCGTCGCATTCATAAATTGGTCTAGTTTCTCACGCGACATCATACTGCTGAACTTATCAATGTCGCATTCGGAAATGCCTCGAGCCAGTTCAGGAATCACAACAAGATGAGCATCCAGCGACTCTGACAAAACCTGACAAAACGCTTCGTTTTCCTGCCGTGTGGTTATTTCGGGTACTTTACGGATTCTTTCAAACGCTTGCCAATAGAGTTCGTAGACGTTGGAGATGTGAGGGTTGCTTCCGACGATAAACGGCAGATTTTGGAATTCTCTGATTCGGTGAGCGATGCGAATGGGAAGCTCTGTACGCACATAGTTTGCCGACTTTAACAAACGCTCAGTGTTGCAGTGGCGCTCATAAAAGAGCAATTGACGGAGGGTGAGTGGTGTTGGCTGCTGGTTAAAGTAAATATCCAATTGCTTATTTGAGTAAAAATTGGGATGGAAAGTGTTGCTAGGCGGACTTGAATGTGGTTGATAAGATAACGCTACACTTGAATAGCAACGGCATGTGGATGATATCAGCGCCCTTCTTTTTAATAATGGGGATTTTAACATCATAATCATTACTATACTTAGTATAAAATAATCGTAGTAAAAACTAGAAGAACAAGAGCACTTTTATAAGAAAAGAAGTTTACAAGAAAAAGATATGAAAAATAAAAAAACGAAGCGAGGCTGACCCTGAGAAAATGGAAAAATACATTTAACTCGTCACAAAAACCGAGCTCATTGAATCACAAAAAAAAAAAGCTTGCATGATTTCACCAATGAAAAATAGGAGATCAACAACAATAATAGTGAGTAATATCCACTTGGGATCTATTCTTAACTTTATTTTTTATTTTTAAATTTTATTTTACTATATCTTTATATGACTATTATTAAAATGATTGATAAAATAAAGTGGATGCTTTCAAAATATACAAGAAAAAAAATAGAATATTTATATATATAAAAATGATTGGTGTACACCTCTTTAAGGCTGATAACTTGCAGCGGGTGGAGTGGCAATTTTGCTGACCTCTTCCTCACTTAGCTTCTTGGCGACAGATTCCATGTCAGTGACTGTTTGATAAGAGTGGGTCTGCTTCCACTCACGTTTTTGTCTGCGGAAAGTCTGAGGTGTCTCAACCGGGTATTGACGACCCATGGTCTGGATGTTACGAACATGCACGCACATGATCAGGAAAAGGAACAATGGGAGGTAGACCAAAATGGATTCCATGGCAATCCAACCAGCAATGGATAGTGTGATAGCGGCACTGTTGCTGTGATAGTAAACCCAATTCATGACCATGATGCCCGCCATGGCGATATTAAACAAAATAGGAGCTAAACGTAAGAAAAGTAAATCGTCACGATTTCGTCGAAGCATACGAATGTGATTGGTAGAGGCGCCATTACTACTATTCCAAATAATCGCTATATTGAGCCATGACAAGACAAATAAAATACTGGTACAGATGGCTATCGCCTGATCCTTATTGAATGCACTGCTGCTGACAATTTGGATAACTACCAGACAGACTATCATTAAAAAGTAAAATAAAGTGACAGTTAAGCTGGCCCAGTAATACCAAGGTCGAAGAGATCGCTTTTTTTGATTACTGGCAAACGATGTACGGGTGAATCCTTGTGATTTCTCAGGGTCGCGCAGGTAGATACTGCCCCATCGGTCTCTGTTGTAGATGGCCACTGCCATGTGTTTGATAAATACAAGTTGAGCTTCCATAATGCCAAAAAAGATGAGGATGGATGTGATTGGAAGTAAATCATGAACAAAGCTTCGCCCTGTCCAATATAAAAAGGTGGATGCATCCTCGGTTTCTGGCACGCTGGATCGATCGCTTAGTTGATAGATTAAACCAGCAGATAAAATGACGCCAAAGAGTCCAAATGGTAAGAGTAACAGATTGCTCTTACATCTAAATGCCAGAACAAGGGTGATACCAATTAATAGAATTGCATAAACTATCCAAGCACTTTCTTGTCCGCTAAGCATTCTTTGCCTGTTTTTAGATGAAAGTGTTATAGAAAAAGGGGGATATATATAAAAAAGAAAATGAGA
>VCJI01002516.1:12047-22697 GCA_024139395.1 Backusella morwellensis | reverse complement strand
TTTAAAATGAAGAAAGTATTATTGTACATATACATATTATAAGTTAACTTTAAGATACAATAAAAAAAACCCCCCCAAAAAGCAAATATATCCAATCATTATGTATATTAAATCAGGAAAGATCATTTTCTCACAGGCTTACAACTGTCCAGAATGTGTAGTCTGTTTATCATATCGCTCTACATCTTGATTTTTTTCTTTCATTTATTTTATATCAAAATGATAGTTTCATATTGTATTTGCTTTACGTTTATTTTTCATTTTTTTGTTCTTCTGATCTAATTCAATGGAAACGAATATGTAAACATAAAAGAGTCTCAATTTCATTGCAAATCATTACTCATCATACAATAACATCCCCATTATTACTTTTGCTCAATGAAGTTAGACTTGTATTTTATGGTAAATATTGATCCCGGAGAACCGGCTATAATTTATCCGAATTCATCCGTTCCGTTGCTTTGCAGATGCCTACCATAGGAATTGTTTCATCACTGAATAATCAAGTTTTAACTGCTTCATTCATTTTCAATACGTTTATTATAAGTATACATAGATAAAAGTGCATGTGAGTAAGCTATATATATATCTTTGCGTCTACTGTTTCATTAGCGTAGTAAACCACATACGTGTTAGTTCAAGCCCATCTGAACTTTAAATGACGAATATGACATCAAATAATGTGAGATCACTACTTTAAGCTTTTGATATTTCACTTTTCTATAAATACGCAAAAGTTTAATAATTTTTTTAGTTTCTTTTTCATCACTACTTTTTCATTTTTCATTTTCAAAGTCACTACAAAATAAAATGGCTCCTCTTCAAGTTATTGGCGCTGGTTTCGGTCGCACTGCCACCGACAGTCTTCGTGAAGCTTTAAACATTCTTGGGTAAGTTTCAAAAGAATTTTCTAGCATGGGTTCATAACGAGAAATGTATTGACTTGTTATGATAGATACAACACACATCATATGAAATGTATGTTTACGGACCCCGAACAAAATCCCGATGATTTTTACAACGCTAAGCAGAACAATGGTGAGGCTGACTGGGATAAAATCTATGCCAAGTACGATGCTGCTGTTGACTGGCCCACATGTACCTTCTACAAGCAATTGATGGAAAAATACCCCGACGCCAAGGTTGTCTTGACTGTCCGTACTGCAGATAGTTGGTATAAATCTGCTAAGAATACTATTCACGCCCAGCACATGAACCCTAACTTCAAAGGTGAAGCTGCCGAGAAATTCAAGAGAATGACAGATGCTGTTATTTTGGATGGTATTTTGACAGATCCCGAGAGATTCGCAAAGGAAGAAGAGGTTAAGCAAGCATTCTTGGATCACAATGAAGAAGTCAAGCACTACGTCCCTGCTGATAAGCTTTATGTTATGCAAATTGGTGAAGGTTGGGAAGGCCTTTGTAAATTCTTGGGCAAGGATGTCCCTGATGTTCCCTATCCTAGAGGTAACTCCACTGAGCAATTCGTTGAAAATCTTAAGGTGTTCTCTCAAAAGTTTCAATAAAATATATGGGCTTTATTGTTAAATAAAAAAAAAAAATGAATGGATATATATATATCATATGTTGTAGTGTTATTGGAATAATTATATAGTGTTTGTTGTTTTCTTTTTTAATATCTCTTGGTAAATTTAACTCTAAGATCTTTAGGTCTTATGGTAATCAAGCCTTCATAAGATATTTCCCTAGGTGCACCTTCAGGTAACTCCCAAGTATATCTCTTGACTATTTACAAAAGTATTATCAATGCTACATTCGTTCACCTTTATGTAATACCTCAAAAATAATACTTACGTAACATGGAAAGTAGGACGCGTTGCTCTGCTAAGCTAAAGTTCATGCCAATACATTGTCTCTTACCTCTGCCAAATGGCAGCCATGAGAAACCGTCCTCCGGTTTAAATTCAGCTTCACCACCAGGTGCAAAGCGCTCAGGATCGAACTTTTCAGGATTCCTCCATACATTATCGCTGCGATGGATACCGAGAACATCTACAGTCACAACGGAACCTTTAGGAATAAACGTGTCATCAATCTGAGTATCTTTCACTGCTACACGAGGGGCAACACCTAAAACAGGAACAAATTTTCTCAAGGTCTTTTTTTTTGTTGTTACGTAATTTAGTACTCTGAGAACTGGCTATACCAAATATGTATATATTTACCTCTTTGATAATTTGATTCAAGTAAGTCATTTCCTTGGTCATATCAAGTGTAGGCATAATATCGTCGTGTGAATCACCAATGGTCTCAAGAACTTCTTCTCTTGCCCTATTTTGAATTTCCTATAATTATATTTTGTTATTACTTTGCCAGTAAACAAAAATAAAGTGATACATACTTGATCAACAGCAAGACTATAAATGGCAAATGCAAGAGCGTTGGCAGTAGTTTCATGACCAGCGAAGAAAAAGATGTTAACATTGGCCTAAAAATAATAAAAACGGATAAGTATATAGACAAAGCATCTTTCCAACTTTTCTCCTTTAATATATATACCAAGAGCTCATCATCAGTCAATACATCTTCCTCTGGAACTTCCAACATCATTGTGATCAAGTCTCTCTCTCCCTTTATCCCATTTTTGGCGTTTTCAGCAACAATCTTTTTCTTTTCAGCAATGACACCTTTAATCATACCAAGGAACTTTTGTAAATTTTTACGTTCCTTTGCTCTTTCAGGGAAGAGCCACATAAATCTATCTTGATCCAAAAAAGGCAATAAGAAAAACATGGGATGAATCAAACCAGAGCTGAATGAATTGTAAGTATTTCTCCATAGACTATTAGGATTAGAAGTAGCTTCAAAATCAAAATCTTTGTTTTTTTTAAAGAAAAAAAAAAAGTTATTTTCACTAATTATCTCTTAATAAATGTTACTTCTTACTCAAAATTGATTTTCCAATAGCATCCAACGCATAACGCTCGGTAATATCGGCCATATCCTCAACAATTTCAGTCTTGTCAATTTCTGCAAAAACATCAAACACCAATTTTCCAAATACGTCAACAGGCATAGCACCCTGGAAAATGGGATTGAAAACCTATAAATAGTGTGGAGTATGTATTACGTAAGCATACGGTCAATATAATTCCTCTCATTTGTTATCCGCTCAAAATATTTACCCTTCTTTGGCGTCTCCATTCATCACCATTTAACATGGCCAAGCTTCTTCCTCCCAAAAATGTATGACTCAATGTACCTTCCAGTGCTGAGAAGGTGTCCACCTTTATAAAAAGATCTTGGATATGTGTAAGTAAAAAAAAAAAAAACTATTAATATCAGATGGTCACTTTGTTTACCTGGGTTATTAAAAACTGTTTTTGCGCCTTGTGCACTACAGACATGGATAGTCCAACCCTTTGGATCAGGAATCTTTTGAAAAAATAATTAAAGATATTGATACATATATAAACACATATGTTTACAAAGGGGAGAAAGAAAAGGAGAAAACACTTACCATACATAAACCTCTGGATTTATCTTTACTCTTCTCAATAAGCGACTTTGTTAGTGCTCTTGTTTTTGGCTCTATTTCATCTCTGTTGGATGACATTAATTTAAAAAAGTCAAAATAGCTCCAGTGTGGAATATGTCTCAAGTTCTTTGGTGGGGAAAGCTTGCTTCGTATCCATGAATAGATCACAGTGCATGTTACTGCAAATGTCACAACTTGTAAGCGACGCTTGGGCTGTGATTGAATAAACTTGCTGATTTTTTCGGCGAGCTCAAGATCTTTTGCTTTTTGAACGATTAAATCCATATTTTTTTCTGAGAAAAAAAAGAAGAAAAAAGGTGTTATTTTTCGGATTTCCAAGATAATTCGTTGTTAAATAGCCAATTTTTTTATTTGTGTTAATTAAATTAAAAAAGATATCCAGGAATTAAATCAAAATGTGTCACTCTTTCTTACTTTTAATTTTTCCTTCGTTAGGGGTCTAAATGTGTATTTTTGATTCAAATAAAGCCGATTCCAAGGTGATCTATCGAATATATTTATCTGATGAAGCTCTTCGTTTCTATATCTATTGCATAATATTGCTTAGCACTTTAGCTCGAAAGCTAATACAAAAACTGAAAGTCAGATAGTGATGATCACATGATCCGGATATGGTGCCGAGTTTGAGGTTTTGTCTACAGACATACCATTTTCCCTCTCGAACACACCACACGCGATTCAGCCTCTTGTGTGGACCTATATCCACATCTGTACTTAGGAGATAGTTGAACTTTTTGAAAATCAAAATTTGATGCTCAAAGAGCATGAATTTTTGCTATGGTTTCATACATGAAGAACTTGAATCACCAACGAAAAAAGTCCGACTTTGGAGATTTTGATAGGCATCAAAAACAATAAAACTTTATCTTATATATTCTCATAATCCCTAGATTGTCGACTTTTATGCTGTATACAAAATGACCGATTGATAATTACATGTGATAGCAAATAAAATAAATAATAAAAACGAATTTAGTGCTATGATAGCTTCAAAAGTACAATGTAAACGCAACCCCAATTCATCATGGGGTACCCAAACTCCAAGTTATACTATATAGTCGCAGAGTACATAAACGAAAATAGGAATCTTTCTATTCAATAAAATATTGCACAAGTGATTTGTACAATTACTGAAGCATTTCTGCTCCAAAATAGAATAGAATAGTACGATTGAGCAGGTGGTCTTGAGACACTTGATTCATATTGATATTTTAATTAAAAAGAGTCCGAATAGTTCACCTTTCAAAACCTGAACCATTTCCTAATAAACCATAATAAACACTTAAGTTCACACTCAATATATCTTTAATGAACTTCTGGTCATTGAACACAGTTCACTCATTCTTTTTTTATATTTTGCCATATTTATTCAGCTTTATTAAATGATAGTTTTGCTATATTTACCTGTTGGCCTTGTGTGTATTTCCAACTATATAACACTCTTGAGTTTGCCATTTAATCAAGATCATCATCTTTATAATCATCTTGGTTATTTTAAGGTCAGATTGCGCATTATGATCTCCCCGAGTTTTGGCAGAATTCTGAAGCATAAAGTCAGTCGTTGGGTTGGCGCGCTTCTTTTTGACATGCAGAGCTCAATGGGGGCAATGGTCTACTTTTGTAGATTCTTAAACATCCAAAATGCTCAGTGAAAACACCAAGAAGCTACTTTTGATGATGCAACAATGCATTATATTTACAAAAAAAAACAGGTAAAAGGGAAACCGAAAGTGGTTTATATACGCTTTTTACTAAAATAATGCTTTAATACTACTTGGGTTCTTACTTTTGGATCACACCTTTTAACAGTCTCTCTTGATCAGATGAGTCGTGCTCTGTATTAGCAACCTTTGCCGCTGTTTTTAATAAATAAAGTACATTTCTTGGTATACTCCATCACTAAACCAATGAATGTTGTAAAAGCTTATTTGACGAGCAAGATCGCTTTGTGCTTCGTCATTTGTGAAACCTGAGTTTTAAAAGTTAAAAAAATTGTTCATAAAAGGTTATTTTTTTATTGCGTTTGTTGTTCCTTTTTCCTTTCTTCGTTGATAAAGCTCGGTGGTGTAGAGATATGAGCGAGACATTCCTGAGGATAGGCGATGAGATATTTCTATACGACGATCATGACAACTTGCTCGTTTCCGAGAATCCCCTCGAAACTAGAGCGTGTGCACGCCCACCCGCCCGTCACTGCCTTCCATCGGAAGCATTGGGGACTGCCATTTTCAAGCTCGAGCCTCAACAAACATACAAGGTTCAACGGGAGCTAGAGCACTTTAACGAATCCATCTCGTTTTATGAGACGGATAAAACCAGTTTAAAGTTATTGGAACAGCGAGCGCTGAAGGAAAGCCAGCAGAACGAGGCAGAGCAGCGTCGGCTATTAGGAAAACCGATCTTGTACGGCCAGGTGATTCAATTGTTCAACCCTCATTTCAAAAAATACCTTACCGTATCCGGAAAGACATGTCGAATGGACGTCTCGCATTTGCAAGTTAATCTTGCCAATGCCTCGTCGGTGGGGTATTTTCGAATCATGCCTCGCTACCGTATTCGCGTTGACGGAGAGCCTGTGCGTTTGGGTGATACAGTTGCCATTCAGTGTGTTCGACCTGACGGCTACCTCAATGTCGATCATGAAAAGCCAACCATTCAATTGCCCTTTGAGCATGAGGCGGCTTATGAGGTTTACTCTCACACACGCATCTCGTCCTGGACAATGAAACTGCACTCTTCCACAATCACTGACCAGGACACAAACCGGGTCAAGTACACCAACTCGGGGCAATATGTTCGATTTTACCACAAGGAAATGGAGTCGTACCTGGAGGCACCAGTGATCCATGGGTAAACTAATGGGAAAAACGGGATTTCAATAAAGAGCGATATAAGATGGAAAGAGAAAGAGAGAAAAGGGCATGAATTTTAAATATTTGGCTTATTTTAGAAACGAGGTTGTTTTGCGTAAACATATGATCAATCCACTTGAACCGAAAGAAACAGATTCGCCCCTTGCGTTTTGGGAGGTAAAAAACAAAGAGAAGAAAAGAAAAAGAATGGCTTGTTAATAAAATGTCAGATTGAAAATGTAAACATTTTAAGAGGCTCGAAAATCCGATGGAAAAAACTTGTTCGTATACGACATGTCGCCTCCCGCGCCTATCTATCGATCGATCCCAGCAATATTTCAGTTGATGTAGTAACAGGAAAGACAACATACCGTCTCCAGCTTGTCAAAAACCCACCTTGTACACCAAGCAATCACGACGATGCCACACTCTTTCAACTTGTCCCAATTTCTGCACCTTTGCTCTCAGGCATCCCGTATGGCTCGTTTGTTCGATTCCAGCATATCCTGACAAAGTGTTGGCTACACGCTAGCCATGATGACGAGGATGAGCAACAGATTGTGCCTAGAATGGCTGAACCGTCGAGTTTGCTTTCACCTCAAACACCGGCACCTCGAGTGCCTCAATCTACACCTTTTCCAATGCGTAGTCAGTCGTTGGATTCATCATCATCTTCTTCTTCTTCAAAGGTATTAGGATTACCTGCGATCAACACATCCATGTCTTCAGCATCGCCTCCGTTACAAAGACATCATGCTCGTTACCAATCCATCAGTACCGACTACTCGTTGGATGAGAAGAGTACGATACAGACACAGATTGGTGAAGAGGATGATAATGCTGTTTCGGGTGTCCAAGATTTTTACTATCATGATTGTTTTTTGATCACTCAAGTAGATCAGGATTTGACAGATACATTCAACTTTGCAAATGAAGTGTTACCAAGGTTGCAGCAGTTTTTGATTAAAAGACGACAAAAGAGCGAGGCATGTGCATTTCCCATTGATGGATATGAACAGGAATCTATTGTGAATATATTGGTAAAGCAAATGACATATCAAAGTAACCTTATCTTGTATTGATGTATTTTTTATTTCCTTTTCTAGAAAGAATTAATTTATTTTTGTACAGAAAGTAACGAAATGGATCCAACAAAACGCATTGGTTTACCCATTGAATGTAAGTGACATAAACAAACAAACAAACAAACAGCACATTCTTGTTCTGACTTGCAAACAAACAAGATCACCAAATGTTATTACGAGATATTGGTATTATTGAAACCGCCATCCACATGATCATGGTTCCGTTTGATATGGACAGACGACACATTGTACGCCAGCTTTTGGATGCACCTCAACAAAGCATATTTTCACAGATTGATCCCAATGAACCCCTCGTCCTGCTGGACGAACTAAAGCGAGGTGATCAAGGTCGACTCCGGTCCATCCTCACCATGTGCTACCACCTTATCCGTGTGTTTTTAATTGGAAGATCCTCTTTTGAGGAACAGAGCGAATTGGCAAAGGAGAATCAAGGTCATGTATTGAAGGTGGCTGGCGAGACAGGGCTCTCGCTCTTCATCTCACATCTGCCCTTTGGCATTGGCGCCACCAACATGATGGCACGACTCTTGTGTTCAAATGGTGGCGATTTCATGGATAGCTTATTTAATTTCTCATCCCGTGCAGGCATCATCGATGTGATGATTGATATGGCGCATAAAAAGACCACAAGTATTGTCGATGCCATGAATGAAAAGCACGTGAAAAGGGAAAAAAACGAAGAAGAACGTTCGTTGGCTAAAAAACGCAAATCATGGAATGGCGATTTCATTGCCGACCAGCAAGGCGACGAAAGTCATGATGAACGAGAATACGATTCCTCGAGCTGCTTCAAGCTGCTCAGCGCCCTGTGCTATACCAACCAGCATCAGGAACAACATCATCAGCCGCTTCATTCACCTGCACCCAACAAGCTGAAGGAGAATGCAACCGTTTCGGTGACCCAGAACCGGGATTACATCTCTGAAAAGTTGTTGGATAAGGATCAGTGTTTGTTGGCGACCCGTGTTTCCCAAAATAACCAGGTTGAGATCAAATTCCGAAACGATGAGTGGAGGAGCTTGTACGATGTGCTCTATAGCCAGCCCGCCGTCGCCATTTATCTTGAAAGTGTGTTGGAGCTGGTGTATTCTCTTTCGGATGGTACAACACATACAAAAACTCTGGCTTTGACAAGACGGGCTGTGAGTAAACAGGTTTGTCTGAATTGTGTCGAGTATGTCATGCTTCCCTGTAAGATCAAGGCAAAGTTCTGTGATATATTGAGAGGTAAAAAGAAAAAACCTCATAGTAGTGGTGTATAAATGATTGACAAAAAACAAAACCTTTTGTTTTCTTTTGACATGTAGTATTATACCTTGATATCAATCCATTCACAAATGTCATCTTATCCGATTTTACATTCGACTATGCCTCTTTAAAGGACAGTGACGAATACCCACACGGAGGTGTTGGTGAAGAAAGCAAACAGCCTTTATTTTTCGAACATCTACGACTGTGGATATTTCGCTTTCTGGATATGCGACATCACGAGGTAAAATGGATACAAAGTAATAAAGAGGGGAGTATTCACGCTAAATCCACCTATTTTTCAACAGTTTGTTGACTCTGTCCATGATGTCAAGTTGTTATCCTCAGTGTTGAATTTAATCCATACACAGTTATGTCTGGGCTTTTATAACAAAGCAAAAGATATTGAAAATCTCTTTCGTGCGCTCGTCCATGTCTTGGATGGACGTACAGATGCTAGGTAAGACGAACATTGATATCGATAGAGAGTAAAGCTGAATAATATTAAAAATAGAAACGAGGAACATTTCAAATACTTGAGAAAGGGTGACAAACCGACTGCATGGTATATGAAAGAAAAGGAAACCATGTCGAAAGAAAAAAAAGAAGCTCTAATACCCAAATATTAGGAATGAGCGTTTCCAATTGACCGAAAGTAACAAACAAGTGATGAATACAAAAATCCAAATCCTGAATATCTTTGATCTTATCTTTGATCTTCGATTACATGTAAGAATGCTAAAAATTGCAGCAGATTGGAAAGCAACAAAAAGGTAGTAAGTTGATCATAAAGATGGACTCCAATTAAACCCTTCTTTCCAAGTAGTGATAGTGAACGTGGACATGTTAAATTAAGAAAGATATTTGATGAAACCCATTTAAGAGATCGTGAGGAGAGTTTGATGCCAATTTTAGAGGATATCCTTAAATATGAATATGCACCACTTAAACAAATTGCCGTTATTGTGATGCATCGTCTTTATGATGATACTGAAGGTAAATTAAGGTGGTTTTCCTTTTTTTTTTATCTGTTGATCTAAATCGCTATCTTATATATAGATATACTGGATCGATCCAATAAAGTGCTTATGCTGAGCCACCCCCAACAGCTCTTGGTCTATCGCAGTATCAAAAAGAGGCTCTCGTTACTTCAAACCTATATCTCTACCGATGCCATGAGCACAGATTCACAATATGATCATTTGTCTAATATCCGAAGCATCATGCACGATTTTGAGGATGTTCTCTCTGGGCAGTATACATTTGATTATCAAAACAGGTTATGTATACTTGAGGAACGGGAGGGTCAGGATCGTATCTATGCCAGAATCTTTCACAATTTAGATACCCATACATTGTTGATTGCACTCCTCGAGACCCTCAAGGATTTGTCGCTGGAGTATGGTGATGCTGTGATTTACACTCTCAAGGTCTGCTTGGATTTTTTGGTGAATTTGATTAAAGTGGATAAAAAGCTTCAGGTAAGAGAGAGAGAGAGAGAGAGAGAGAGAGAGAGAGGTAAAATATGGAGGAAACGCATATACTCACTGCGGTATAGAAAGAATTTGTTTTACAATACCTCGATTTATTTATCGAGATTTGTTCACACAGTCCAAAATTAGCCGTCAGTTTATGTCATCTTTGTGCCAATAATCTCATGATCAGTAAAGACGTGCGTGAAAAGCACATCACACGCATCTTAAAGATATCCGAAGGCTTCTATGCCGATTTCTTGCTCGTGTTGCAGGAATGGATGAAGGCACAGGGCAAAGTGGTGCGCAGAAACCAGGATAGTGTGATGCGCTTTTTAATGAATAATAGATCCACTTATATCCCATTCGATAGAGTGGATGATTTGAAATCGTCTACTCGTTTGGATTACTGTGTTCAATTGATTGGTATGGTGGCAGTGTGTGCACAGGGA
>VCJI01002515.1:16239-28346 GCA_024139395.1 Backusella morwellensis | reverse complement strand
TTTTTTTTTTTTTTTTTTTTTTTTTTTTCAAAGTAAAACTTTCAATGATTAATTATTTGATAAGAGGTTGTGGATTCCATTATATTTGCTTTTCCTTTTTCTCGCAATACCAAATTCACTGATTCCACAACCTGTCTTCAAATATTGATGAAGCGTTTTCTTTTCCCAATAGTCAACCGAGGAATATTTTTTTGAATAGCTACAATCCCTTTTGGTGCCGTCAAATCTGGGTTCTTTTTTGAAAAAAGTTCTGTGATGAATTTGGTTACGCTCCCGGTGTAATTTCCTAGGATTGGTATCCTTGCGTTCTATATACCATTCTCCTAAGGCCTTCTTTAAATGAAGGCGAGGCTGGCGTGATTTGTTTTTCTTTTAATTCAGGAAAGAACCGCATCAGTTATTCTTTTCTTGTGGCGCCGGGGTTGTCGTTGTAGAGATTCTCAACAAATTTAGCGTTCTGCTCAAATATCTTGCGGTCGATGGTTCTGTTACGCACTCACAGTGTCCTTATAGACATTCTTCATTTTTAGATGGATGTGTGTCAGGAGGGTGAATGTGGAACCATTCAGACCAGAGAAAGCTGCATTGATTGCTTTATATACCTATTTTTTTTTAAAAAAAAAAGCTCTGTTTTGTGCAAAGATATTGGCAATAAACGGTGTGTGCTCATCATACAGCTCTTTGTTCCTACTGAGTCTTAAATTGGGTAGGGGATAGCCTTATCTTTTGCTCGATTGCATCGATTACAATAATCTTGCTTTAAGTTATATTCACTTTTTGTTCTTCGAAAATGCTTACATTTAGCACCGTCAACTTTATTTACAAATAAATATTTAACATTCAATGGTTGAACTTGAATCAGGAGCATATATGCGTATCATGTCCTGGATTGATATGATGATGATGATGTTTGGGGTTAATAGAAGAGATGTTATTGATGGAATTATGCTTCAGATGAGTTTCATTGTTCATGGTATTTAAGGGTATAGGAAGCTTTTTTGTTTTCATTTTGAGTGTCGTATTCAAAGCAGAGGCCTTTATGGAAGTTTTGTTTTTATTCTAGAGGATTCGATAAGAAAGGTTTAGCTCGTTTATATTATCTATAGAGAAGATATATATACTTACACTATGGTCCAACCGTAAGTTAAAGTGATCATCAAGATGATGGCTTTTGGTATATGGGCTTCCACGACATCCTTCCGTATGTTTATAGAATCTATCTGTATGATCTACATATAGAAACATAAAATGTTATTGACATTGAATAAACTCACGTATAAATTAAACCATCTTACCATGCACACGTTGTTGCCGTTTCTCAGTATTTTCAGAAGTAGGTCGTGATTTCTTAAGATCCACTTCCATCTTTTCAGGGGTGAAAAGAGATGAATCACTCTTTGCTTTTTTAATTTTGAATACATCGTTTCCATCCAAACAGGGTGAGGCAAGATGTGTAGGTCCATTATTATTTGGTGCAAAGGACTGAACCCATTTATATTGCATTAATTCACTAGCGGTTGGTCTTTCAACTGGATCTTTTTTAAAGCAACTTTGCAAAAATTCGCGTGCATCCTGGATATTTAAGTCAACAAATTAGTATATATGATTACTATAGCATATATATATACCATTACCTCTGATAAATCAATATTTTTTGGAATAGGTGGCTCCTTATCTTCAACAATTTTGTATAAGGCCGAAAAGGATGGCATATTTCCATATGGGGGTTTTCCGGTAAGCATCTCTACGATGGTGCAACCCAAAGACCAGATATCTGACTTCTCCGTAGGTCTGTTAAATGCTATGACTTCAGGCGCCATCCAATTTGGTGTGCCGAATGGCTCACCGGTATCGTCATCCTTCATTTTTGAGTTCAAGGATACACCAAAGTCTGTTAGTTTCAAGTTACCGGTTTTTGTTATCAATATATTGGCAGCCTTAAGATCACAGTGAATCACCTTTTTTATAATATAAACATATTAGTTATTTTTGCTTGAAATAGAAAACATTTTTTTTTTAAAAAAAAAGTATGTGCTTACAGATGCTTCGTGTAGATATTTTAAACCTGAAAGAGTTTTGTAAGTATATGAGGCAGCCAGGTTTTCGGGAAATTTTCCAAATGATTTTATATTGCTTCTTAAAGACCCCATCTCAACATATCTAAAGTAATGTATATTAGATATAAACTTTGCTTCTTATGTATAACAGCAACTTACTCCAAAACAATATTTAGGAATTCATTATCTTTGGAATAGCCTTTATAATGAACAATGTGTTCACTATCCAACTCCTTGAGCAAATCTACTTCTTTCTAAAATACACGCCTTTGTTAGTTTTGAACCAGAACAAACAATGCATTAATATGCATAAAGTAATAATAACATTACCATGTCATCACATTCCATATCGTTTCTTCGGATACGTTTAATAGCAACGTATTCACCAGTGTTCATGTTAAGACCTCCATAGACTTCACCATATTGACCTTTGCCTATACTTTTACCGATTGCCTATAAAAATAAAATAAATACTGTTGAGAATTTCCTTCTTGTAATAATGTCCAAATAAAAAACAAAAAAAAAACAATAATATCTTACATATTCCGATTTTAGTCCATCTTCTGTCACAACTATTACTTTACAGGAGCCCATCTTTTTCAAAGATGCCTTTCTGTTTGCTTCGGTATGGTTGAATTTGACCATATTACGTTCTGTTGGTTGACTCTCTTTTTCTGTTTCCAATGGAGTTGACTTTGAGGGTGTTGGGTATATTACATTAGATTCGACAAATAACTTGTCTGCTTTTCTTGTCTCTACAATTTCTTCTTTTCCTGCGGGAATGGATGATTCCATTTCAAAAGTACTCTCTCGCGAATCTCCTTGTAGAGATGCAGTGGCCTTCATGAATAAAAGCCCATCCTTCTTATTTTCTGGCATATTTTTAGAATTTTCAAGATATAATGGAAGAGATACTCTTTGTTTTGACTGACGGTAAGTTTTCAAGGGATAGCCCGCCTGGTCAGGATATGGCTTATCATAGAGTTCAACTCTTGACTTTACAGAACCATGCTCACCATTGGTACTTCTCGCTGATTTATCTTTTGGATTCTGTGAATAAAGTGTTTTGAAAACATCCTTACCACTCGTAGTACAACTAATTGTATTTTCCTTTCTTCTCGAAAACAAGCAGTCCTCTTCCCCTTGTTGTATAGACTGTCCATGTAGATATGTGTTCAGGAAGACGCTTTTTTTATTGACGGTAGAATTCAATTTTCCAAAGATCGATGGGCTTTTCCTCTTCTCTTCTTGTAATGAATGATGGTGTGCCTTAGTTTCTTTTTGATTTTCACCTTGTAGCTCTCTCCTCTCGTCATCATTTTTAATATTCACGCCACTTCCTTTCTTTCTCTCAGCCAATTTTCGTTTAATGGCCAAAATACATGATATAACCTAATGATGAAATTATTTAGAATGGTAGGTATAAAAATCATTTAAAGAATGTAGAAGCTTACACTTTGCATATTTTTCCCTTCAAATAAGTCAACCGTTTGAAACGAATCCGTTTGATATACTATTTGAAGCTAAAGAAGTAAAATAACTATAAGTACTTACAAACGATCTATTTAATTCATTCTTTTCATATTTGGATCTAATTAACTTACTTCTCCTATACGACATAAAAACCGACCAATGTTATCGCGCTATTTTAATAAAGAAAAGTGATTAGAGCAATATTCATATAATGAAATTATATACTTACACATGCAAAGTCGTTAGTTTTGCTTTCATTATAGATAAAAGGTTCAGAAGGAAAAAGGCGTTGAATGAATCTATATAAACATTAGCCAAAATATAAATACAAGAAACAAATAAATTAAAAGGAAACTTACCGACATAGTAAAATACCATCTAAAAGTATGCTTTGAAGCGAACCTTCTCCCAGCGTCTCATCTAGAACTTCGGATATATATTGTTTTACTGCATCTTCATCTTTTCCTTTGCTCGGTTTAGATATTTTCGAAAGCATAAGTTTTTTTTTTTTTTCAAAGATTGAATAGGTAGTTATAAAGAAAAGAAAATGTATAAAAAAAAAGCAAAAAAAAAGGAAGGAAAGTAGACAAAGAGAATAAAGTTCTTTACAACAAGATACTTTAAGTAACCAGTTTGTATCACTTTATTTAATTTGGAAAGTGTAAACAAATATCCAAAACAAAATTCATGCCAAGTCACACAGCTGCTGTGGGAGTACCTTTATTACCAAAAATAGCCAGCGCAATGCCTTAAGATGATTGGTCCGGAGTGGATTTTAATTGAAATGCAAGATGAACCATGAGTTCAGTTACTCGCCTTCATTTGCAAAGAAGAGTATACTTAAACGGTATCAATTTAATATGTAAAGCTTACATGGTTTGGATATACTAACTTAATACATAAATGTTTGGTAATGATTCCGAATCACTGATCAATATACACTAAACACAATTCTTATATAATCAAATGAATATGTTTAATTAAAGTCTATGTTGTTAGTTTTTATAAATGAGGTAACTTTAGACAATCATGGACAGAATACGATAATAAGGCAAGTGATGTTTTGGTCGCTCCATGTCAAATTATTTGAATCTCCATTCAATTTAACACCACCAAAGTGTGCTACTCATTTCCATCTTACAAGATAAACAAGGATCCTCTTACTCAAACAGGCTTTCACAAATTATATACGAATTATTTATCTCAAATCAAGGTGATATGCGATGAAAAACAGTATTGTAAACTGATGATTACACTAACTTTTATCATTACTTTCAATAAAACACTATAGTTCTTTATGACCAAACTCTTTTATTTCTGACAGCTATGAAAAGGTTTTATTATCCATGTAGTGTTAATTTTACTTGATGTTGTCTAATATTATTTTTGATTCTTCCAAGTCTAAAGGAAGTCTCGTAACGGAGTTTCTAGCATTTCAAAATCTCAAGTTTTCAATAAAACACCATGAAAGTGTTTGAATAATGAGAATTTCAATTACCATAGATATGAAATGCACAAACCAAATCATGCAGAAAGACGAATTGAGATTGATATATTTAGAAGTCAGCATTTGGGACTTAGACTCTCCAATGTTGCGCTACATGCTTTATGAAAAGAGCCAGGTTGTATACCATAAAGTAGAGAAGGCACTAATAAAAATAATACCCCACACAATTCTGATAGTTTTGTAAGGTGTTTTAGTTTGAAATGTATAAATATACCAACAAAGTTTAATATAACTTGCTTAATTTTATTTTATTACGTTTCAATCAGATATCATACTTGAAACATCTCAGTCAAATCAACACTAAAGAGTATCAAGAATGATGCCGATTTAATAATAAAAAAGAGAAAGAATTCACTAATAAAAACATGCGTACCTGCTTTACTACTTACTTGACTATTGGTTTACTGTGCTTGCATCATGTTTTTAAAGAAGTAACAAGAAGTGATATTTGCATTGGTCGCCGTATTTGTAGCAAACATCATCAGCAGACGAACTAATTTACGCTGGTCTTTTGTAAGAAATAAAACGAATAACAAAATGAGTAAGAGAATCCTGCTGTATAGAACCGTTTAGTAAGCATAAAGAAGAGATACATTACTAGAATACCAACATTTTCTGTAGCGTTTACCTATTTTTTTTACGACAAAGGTCTTTAAGGTTTCATTCCAAAAAGAGTCACAAAGACGGGCTGCAAGAGTACCTTGTTTTCACTTTCCGCAGACAAACCTCGCTCTGCTCTTGCCCTTTTTCTCTCTCGCTCTTTTGTATTATTCGCTACAAAAACAGCTAAAAATGAAATACACTTTTATTTCGGTTCCTGCGCTGGGAGATAAGCAGAATACCTTTTTGAATATCAAAGGAAAACTTGCCGAATATGCGCAGACCAACAAGTTTGTTATTCCCGAGTTCAAAGTAAAAAGAGATGAAATCAAAAATAGAGTCATGTTTAACTTACGTGTTGTGGTTTAGATTGGTACCTTAGATGCTTTAGTACTTTTATCAGATGAACTTGTCAAGTTTGATGCCGTCGCTGAACAGTCAGTAAATAAGTTGGTTGACATGTTGAACACTTTATTGAAAGGCGAACAGGGCAACATCCAAGATCATTTACTTGTTAATGAGAGTAAAGTATTAATATCAGGGTGAAAACAACCAACGCGTATTTCTTATTTAATGTTATGTAGAAACTGTCGATCAATATATTACTGGCTTTCAGTGGAATAGTATGAAATATCGCACAGATAAATCCTTACAAGAGACCACCACCACTTTAAATCAGGTAAATAAAACATGAAACGTTTTAGTTCTCTAACATGATCTAACCCCGTATTTTTGTTATTCTTATTGCAGGAGGTTACCACTATTGATAATATCATGAAAAATAAATTAAACCTCTATACCCAGAACAAGAACACACTTCAAACTTTGCAGCGTAAGCAAACGTAAGTCTCTATGTCTCTTTTTGTTCTTTATCTGTAAATAACGCTTCAAACTACTATCAGTGGTAACTTGTCCGTCCGCAACTTGAATGGTATCGTCAAAAAGCAGCACTGCGTTTTGAACTCTGAGTTTTTGACTACAATGGTTGTTGCTGTACCAAAGTCACTTTATAAGCACTGGAATAACAAATATGAAACATTAACAGAAATGATTGTTCCTCGCTCCTCTGTGTAAGTTATTGAAGCATCATCTTATATTTATATATATATGGCTTTACTTATAGCAAATAACAATAGAATGATCACCGAGGATGAAGAATTTGGCTTATTTACAGTTACCATCTTCCAACGTGTGGTTGATGAATTTGCCCATAAAGCCAGAGAAGAAAAGTTTATCCCCCGTGACTTCAAATATGACGAGGATGCATTGCAAACACAGAAACGCGAGTTAGAAGAGGCAACTAACACCGAAAGAGAGCAACAGGCTGAGTTGATTCGCTTAACAAAAACAAACTTTGGTGAGATTTTTGCTTCTTGGGTTCATCTCAAGGCTTTAAGGGTTTTTGTTGAATCAGTTCTTCGCTATGGTCTCCCACCTGATTTTACTGCTGTTACCATTTCTGTAAGTTTCTATAATGACAACATATGAGGTAATAATTATCTAATCTACTATGAACAATAGCCAAAGCCCAAGCTTGAAAAGAAGGTAGACGAAATTATGGTAGCCCAGTATGGTCGTTTGGGTGGTATTCATGGTCAAACCAGTAAGAATGAGAATCATGAAGAGCTTTTGGATCATGAGTTACAGTCCGTCAATGATAGTAGTTACCGTCCATATGTTCAATTCGAGCTTGACTTTGAGTATGAGCGTAGATAAATAATAAATCGAGTGTTTTCTGAATAAAATGAACCAAAACAAAAGTGGATATTATTTTATATTTTATTTAATTTACATAGTTATATAGAAAGAATGATGATAATTTTTTATGCAGTGCGAGGTAATAATATGGAAGAGGACGTTTAATATTGTGCTGCGATGCGCTGGCATTCACGAAGTGCATCCAAATAATAAGAGCAAGCGCTCATATCATTGTTTGTAGCATCAAGACATTGTGTAAATGCTCTGGCACTTTCTTGGCATGTTTGTCCTTGGTTTTGCATTTGCTGCTGATATTGTTGTTGCTGCTGCTGGGGCTCTGAGTATTGCTGAACTGGCTGTTCAGCTTCTCCTCTTCCTCCAAACATACCAGAAATACCATTTGCCTATTATTATTATAATTAGATACCACACATATTTTTTTATACTTCTTAAAACTGCTTATTATTACCATGGTATGTCCCACTGCGGAACCTACGGCAACACCAGCTGCTGTTGAGGCCACTGTATGCATCTTATAAGTATATTGCTACACCTGGTTTGTACAATGGATATACTTACTTTGACCAAAGAGACCGGGTCCTCTATGTTCCACAACAACAGGAGTAGACGGTTGTTGCTGTACAGCTGGAGTAGTTTTTTGTTGAGGCGGTGGAGGAGGAGCTTGTTTGGTATGTGCTGAGCGAGTAGTTTGAGTTGGTCCGGCACGACGAGACTAAAACAGATAAAAGGAAACGGGCCAATCATTATGAGTATATTATACACTAAAGAGGTAAAATAAATATATTTAATAAAAAAAACTTACTGTTCTTGAACGAGGCATAACTATTGATATAATATAATAAATTGAATGATAATTGAGGAAATGAGCAATGAGAAATCCATATTTATAGCTTACAGATTTTCGGGTTGAATCGTTCAACATGATTGGCTCGGGTGAATTTGATTTTCTATGCGTCAAAAATTTTGTTCTGGCATTTTCTACTTCCGTAACTAATATCTGTCCTTCAAAAAATGATTATGGGGTATTTTATTGATGTCACTTTTCTTTACCAATTAAACTTATCTCAAGTGTGCTGCGCATGATATAAGATGTATACTCCGTTGTACAAAACAAACAGCAGTTGAGAAAGGATTATTTATAAGAATGCCACTAAATGATCACCAGCATTATAAGACCATTTTATATAATCGAATATCTCATTTTGGTTTTTATTAATTAAATAATATCTTCGTAGAACTAAAAATGCGGTATAGATATACATAAACTATTGAGTAGATGGTTTTGGTTTGAAACTCATAATACATCCATCCTGAGGATAAATAGTGGCAAAAATGGAAATATCGTCACTTTTATCTGTACGGGTATGAGTCCAATCCATCAACATAGAGCATTGAGCTATAATGGCCATTAAGTGCATAATAGCGTACTCTTTACCGAGACAATGGTGAGGACCATTACCAAATACCATAAAGTTTTTAGGATGGCTTTCGGCTTTACCATCAGGTCCCCATCTCTCAGGATCAAAAGCATCTGGATTTGGATAAGCTTGAGGATCATGGAGAGCAGGATAAGTAGTAGGAATTACCAATGCTATATTTTTGGAAAAAGTAGATTGTTTAGTTTTATGAATGGAGTTGTCTATAGGTAATCTTTTATTCGTTATAAACTTACTTCCTTTAGGAACAGTATAGTTGGATGTAAGTGGCCATTCGCGAGTAGTCTGATAAGGAACCATCAACACTGGTGGACGGAGACGAAGAATTTCCTTTACTACTTGACGAAGATAGACGGATTCATCCATCAATTCAAGCGAAAGTGGTTGGTCCATATTATCCTGACGTATGCGGAGTTGCTCATCATATACTTTCTGGAGAACATTTGGATGATCTGCCAAAAGTTGGAACGCCCATGTCAAAGCCGATGAAGTGGCGTCCTGAGATGCAAAGAGGAAAGTTAGGATGGTCAAGGCAATTTCGCGATCATCAAATTTTCTAGGTGCACGTTTTCCAGCCTTCTCGCATTCAACTTCATATTCCGCCATTGAGCTAATCCAGGCATCCATCATTGATTTAATAGGCTCACCCTTGGTTAGTCTAATGCGAGCATCTTGTATACTTTCAATAAAATGTTTCACAATATACTTGCGGGATTGGATGGCTTTGTATACTTTGGTACCTGGTAAAGGTATGGGGAAGTTGACAAGTTCCAAGGCAGCAGTGATGTTAAAGTACTCCTGAGATATTTGAGATGCGACTTCGTCACTCATAAAATCACCCAAAAAGACACGTAATGATGCCTCCATATTAAGCTCACGGAAACGCAGCTGATACTGTTCTGATTTTCCGTCCAACTCAAGCCATTGTTCAAAATGCTTTTTATAAACCCTTTCTTGTGTAGGCATATAGATACTTTACAGATTGGAAATAAGTACACATAAAGTACGCCTTATCTAGTTATATAAAAATCTTGAATTTAATATTTACCCTAAAGCCTTACGCGTAAACAGTACATTAAGCCCCTTTCGATAGTCAACATGTGCTTTTCCATTTAAAAAAACCCAGTTGTCACTACATAAAATGTGTTTCATGGAAGCCACTACGGCAGGCTCAGCATACGCTGGTGCGTTAAGAATTTTCCGACTTAGTTCACACGTTGAAGCAATAACTACAAATCTAATAAAACTATTTTTAAAAGAGATTTCCCCCAATAGATGGTGTAAAAGCACACACGTATACCCAATCGTATCATTAAACCTCATTCACCCCTTATTTTATATACAAACAAATAAGCAGATTATGATTTACATCACAAACTGCAGTTGCAGATACACAAAAACACACCATCCTTTTACCATTCGCAAGCAAAATAAATAAAATAAATAAATAAAATGTATCTTACCTGTCAAATACACTGACACATGAAAGCTCACCGCTTTTCCATTTACTCATATAACCTTCAAATGTAGGATAAAGGGAATCCATAAATGCACCAATGATTGGAATTTTAAAACTAGGTCCAGGTAAAGATTTTTTCTTTTTAAGGTATACATATTGCTCATATGCAAATAATCCGACAATGGCAGAGCAAAATATAGCTGTTGTTGATACTTTAGGTTGAGCAAGTGTCGTCTTCACAAAAGAAGTAATGGTACTCTTTGCTGATTCAATGGTACGCGGATCAAAAATGCTATTAAAAGAAAAAGGTACAGAATATGTTATTAACCGGATATTAAAAGCAAAAGTAAAAGGGCATAATTACCTTGACGAGGACATTATCAAGCTGATTTAGTATTAAGGTCTATTGGTGACAGTGTGATATACCATTAGTCAATGTTTTTAATTAGTACAATAGTAACAAACTAACTTATGATGACCAGCTCTTTTATATTTTATTCTCTCTTTTTATTATGAATGATAGGAGTAAATGAAGTCAGTAGATAAAGCAAACAAAAAAAACCCCCCGCGAAGTGGAAATAGTGCAGTGTAGATTTTTAAACAATTAGAAGAGAGAAAGCAAAGGATAAGAAAAGTAAATGAATGAGAATTTTTTAAATACTAAAAAAGAAGCACTGTCGGAATGGATTATCAACAGCATTTAATCAAATTAAATATATAAAAAATCGTTTATTTGTCTGTCGGCAACATTGTCCGGATGGGTGATCTGCTAAAATGAAATACACTATCAGAAAAGGAGTAGTTGTATAAAATCTTTGTATCATATTATTCTTCTCTATAATCACTTCTTCTTCATAAATATACATGTTTTAGCTTGTCTTCTACTATGTAAATGCAGACTGTATTTCCAAAGAGTTATTATCTTATTGGTGTATGTTGAATAAGAATGGTTAACACCTTTATTATATTTTATATATATATATATAACAATAAAACTTTTTAGGATTATTTGGTTATTATTAACTTTCCAGAAATAAACAAAGAACTAAACAACGTTTTACAATCATATAAAAGGTAGAATTAATAAATAACTGTAGCTAGAATACACGAAGAGCTATCAATATAATATACCAGAAAAATGATCTACCTACTGCCTTTATAATTTTTAATTAAAGCGTTTTCTGTGTTGTTTTTTACGAAGAAGTTTATACAATAAATGTAGGTTATGTGTCAAGTTTGTTCAATTGTGCGACAATCAGAAACTTTAAAAATAGCATAGATAATGTGCATCTTCTAAACATACAAAACAATTTGGTAATTTTGGGTTTTATTTTAAAAACTACTTTATCAACTACATTCCAAGAAAAAAAGATTGATTGCCGGTTCTAATACTCTTATCTTTAATTATATTCATCAGATTGTTTTGTAAGAAAAAAAATGTTTAAAAAATATAATACACAACTTTAAACTACCTTGAAAAGCACCAGCAATTTATCTTTTAAAATAGTCAAATTAAAATGTTTATGAGAATAACAAGTAGACAACGAAAAATTATAGTTCCCTCTAGATGACTATTTCAGATAGCTGGAAACCAATCAGCACTCTGTTTATATCGCTTACTAGCTTCCAAAAAGAATATATAAACATCACTTTCCATCTCAGTTATATTTTTCAATCAAGAAGCATCCATTGGAAGATATAAAGATAATATTACTTACTTCCAGAAAGTATGGCTTTAAAAAATGGCTCAGGGTCGCTTTAATAACGCTGTGGGTCAATAGTTTATATATCGAAAAGTGCATTTAATTCATAAATATATTAATGGGAGCACACGCGTATTTTAATCCTATAAACTG